>MU856981.1:16087-77429 GCA_033296705.1 Chaetomidium leptoderma | reverse complement strand
GGGGGGCGGGGGGGGGCCGGTTGGTTTGGTGGAAAGTGTATGTACATACATCCATTCGTTCGAACAGGTCATGCCATGCATGATCTGTCCTTTTTTTTTTTACATCTTCTTCTATTACTTATTTATTTATTCTATTCAAGTTTTCTTCCCCCCCTTTCAAAACAAGGATTGTTTTTTTTTGGAGGTGGTGGGCGCTTTAACATGCGCAAGCTGTGTGGTTTGAGTTGAGCAAAGGGGGGTATGGGGTATGGGGTATGGGGTATGAATAGCTGGGCGTTTAAACCTGGTTGTCTTCTTTCAGCTTCGCTTTGTGGCTAGCTAGTAGTGGGAAGGAAGCTTAAGGAAGGGAAGGGAGGGAGGGGCCTTTCTTTTCACGTAGACTGATGACTGACCTGATGTGCGCAATCGCTTGCGCTGATCTTTTTTTTTGCTTTTTGGGGTTGGGTTGGTTGTTTGCTTATTAGGGGGGTTGTTTGGGAGGACTGATCGAGTCACATATGAACAGAACTGGGGGCGGGGGTTGAGGGAGCAGATGATTAAGGGTGGGGGGGGGCGCAGAATAGTAATCAAAGTTGTGAAATCAGTGTGGTATATTTTTATCGATGTGTTACTGACTGAGTGTGCGTGCCAATGTTCAACAAGGTAAAAACGATAGATGATGCCATTGACAAATGTCACCGAGTTGGTACATACAAGAAGCGTAAGGTTATGGGTATCACTTTATATTAGAGTCCAACGTGATGGTTATGACAATGATGTGTGTGGTATGTGAGTAGTGACATATACAGCAACGAAACCCCAATCCAAACGACGTGTGAGTACTCGGAAGAGCCAGAAACAAAAGAAAAATGGCATGTATGTATGATCCACCCCTTTTATGCCCCCCCCCTTCCCTGCATTAATAAAGCGACTCAGTATCCAAGCAGATCCTAATCGACCCGCTCCTATCCAGCTCCGGAACCGGCGGTACCTCCACAGGCTGCGGCGCATACCTGGGCTTGCGCGCATACCCCTTCAGCATCCGGAAGCACGACCCCATGGCGCGCCCTTCCTCCACCACGGCGTGCACGGCGGCAATCATCTTGCCCGCCTCCTCGCGCATGGCTTCGCCGGGGGTGACGGTGTCGGCCAGCCTCAGCTCGCCGGCGGCCTTCTCCATCTCGGCGCGGAGCAGCCACCGCTCCCAGCTCCACCCCGCGGCGACGCCGGTGATGGCGGCGACGTTCTCGCTCGAGCCAGCGACGATGGCCTCGAGGCTGTGGACGTTGACCGAGGCGCCCAAGGTCGAGTCTCTTGTCGAGGCGGCGACGGAGACGGTGGGGCGGGGCGGACGCTTGGGTCCGACGGGGAGGCACACCCACGCGCGGCGGACCTCGTCGAAGCCGGCCGTGTTCAGACGGCCGAGGAACGAGCGGGTCGGGTTGGGGTCGTAGCCGAGCGTTTGCAGGGCAAAGTTGAACTCGACCGCCTTGGCGTTGCCCAGGGGCCCCGCGTTCATGATGTCGGCGTCGAGCAGGCTGAACTCGATGTAGCCGCCCGGCTTGAGGACGCGCATGCACTCCTTGAGGCAGGCGTCCCACTCGTCGGTGCCGTTTTCGCCAAAGAGCTTGACAACGGCATGCAGTTCGCGCGCAGAGATGAGGTCGAACTGGTCGTCGTCAAAGGGCAGCTTGGCGAGGGTGTTGACGGCGACTTGGCGGTGGTTGGGCGGGCCGCGGATGTTGCTGTTGCTGAGTTGGCGGATGGCTTTGGTGGTGACGGTGTAGATCTTGGTGTTGGGGAACTGCAGCGCAGCGTGCCATGCCCAGTCACAGGCGCCCTGGCCGCCGATGTCGAGGATGCGGGCACGGTCACGGCTGACGCCGTCGGGGCCCGGGGCCATGCAGCTTTGGCGAGCCAGGCGCTTGGCCACGGGCGCGGAGAGCAGGCGGCCACCGTTGAGTAGCTTGGTGGCGGCAACCTGCCAGGTGGCCAGGTGCATCTGGTAGAGGGCCTCGGCTTCCTTGTCAGCGCGGAGCTTCTCCGGGTCGTCGACCACAACATCGTCGCCACGAACAACGTTGGTGCTCATGCGCTTCTTGGCCGACTGCGGCACCACCGAGAGCTGGAACTTGCCAAGCAGCTGGTTGCGGTGGGTATCTCTGAGGCAGACGCGCTGGGCTTGGAGGGCCTCAAAGCGCGGCTGGCGGTGGATGAAGACATCGGTGGCACAAGTCCGCACGGTGTAATCAGTGAAGGCGCGGTAGTAGGAGGACTCCTGGCGCACGAGCTTGGAAGGCAAGCTCCGGGGGATTTCTTTCTTGAGGGCAATCTCAGAGAAGCGGACCGCCTTCTTCTTGGGTTCGCCTTGTTCGATTTCAGGGGTCGTGACAGTCGAGGGCACCTCGACCTTATCTTCTGACTCGGACTCGTGCTCCGACTCCTCTGAAGACTCATGTTCCTCTGAAAAGCCCACAACTCCCTGGAGATAAGAGCGCTGGGCAGTCAACCACATCTCAGTGCGGTTGATGTGCGACACGGCATTCTCCTCCTGCTTCGCGGCGTAGTCAACATCATACTCGGCAATAATCTCGTTGACATCGACCGGAGAGGTGGGTTCCTCGGCCGCTGTCTCGGAAACCGGAGCCTCAGACTGCTTCGGAGTAGGTGGTACCCTGTATGCGGTGGTGGGCACCGGGGTCTCCTCCACCCGGATCGCCGTCGGAAGATCGTCGGTGTTCGCGTTCGCGGGGAACTCAACAACACGTTCGACGATGGCAGATGGCAGGTCGTCGAGGTGTAGCGGCCGTGGTGGCGGTGGCGGGATTCTGTCGGTCGACCGGCCCCACGGGATTTTGTAAAAGTTCTCGGCAGTGGTCGAGGTAGGAGGGTTGGCCTCTTCTGTCTGGCCGTTCCAGGTGCGCCGGCTCGCAGACGAAAGCTCAGAGAAGAATCCACTTGGGGACGGGATATCGAGCCTTGTCAGTTCGGCGAGGGATTGTCGGTGGGAAGGGGCCCTGGCCGGGCCAGCGCCGGTGATGAGGCGGGGTAGCCGCTGGCGCGCCTCGGTCATCTCCTGCGGTACCTCGATGACCTGAGCGGGCTCCTCCTCGAACTCGGAGTCGCTGCTAGAGAGTGCTTGGAGAGTCTGGAGAGCGCCCGGTTGGAGACGCACCCCTGACCACTCCTCGTCCTCGCTGTCTTGGGCCCCAATCATGGGGGTCGGGGGAGCCGACATCTGGGCCATTTCCTCCGAGTCGATGCTCCCGTCAAGGGACGGGGGTGCTGAGACGCGGGGGATCTCCTGTGCCTGGCGCAATTCCATCAAGGTCTTGAGGGCAGGTGATAAGACGACTGCGGAAGGGGGTGTTGGCGGAATTGGTGACATCAGCTTCTTTGCCGGCGAGGGCGTCGACTCCTCCGGGATCACCAGGGGAGCCAGGGACCTCCGCAACTCAAAGGATGCCCTTGATGACCGCCTGAGGCTCCTGGAACTTCGCTGCCGGCCGATACCATTTGCTTGGAGACGTCGCTTTCGTGTGATTTCGTCGTCGGAAACATCATAAAGGTCGTCAAACTCGGTCACATCGGTCATGATGCTGTCACGGTTGTTGTTGTTGTTGTTCTGGTTGTTATTGCTGTTCCACTGTAGGGATGGGCTCGACGAGGATGCCTCTGAGCTGGCGTCGTCGTTGTCGAGGTCCGGCTCGCAATCGCTCGGCACGCAGGACGGGGTCGCAGGCAAGATCGGGGCAGCAAGGAAGTGTTGGCCTCTCGGTGTGGGAAAGTGGTCGCTCATGGGTGAAAGCCACTGTTCAATCCTGTCGACGGATCGCCTGTTCCTCCTCCGCTCCACGAATGAGTCTCGTGTCTGCTCGGGCTCCTCCATTATAGGATTAAGTGTCCGAGCCTGCCTCCTCCGGCCCTGCGGGGAAGGCGGCCGGAATGTGGTCCTCGGTAGCAATACTGGGTCGGACATGATGGTGTATTGTTGTAGGATCAATATAGTAAGAAATGGCGTCACACAGGTATGAAAATAGACACTGCGAGTAAGCTGGTAGACGTCCTGCGCCGGAAAATGTAACGGTAATTAGGAGAAGGGGGGAAGGACAAGACCGGCTTCGGTCAACGAAGCACTATTTTTGTAAGTGTGCAGCGGACAGAAGAAACGAAGATAGCGGGAGCCAAAACTAGATTTGGCCAGGTGACTCGAACAGAATATAATATGAGGACAAGAGGAGAGAGGCAGGAAGCGTCAGGAATCCAAGTGATATCCACCACAGCGCCTAATGAGCGGCCGAAGTCTTGATTCCCGCCTAGGTGCCGCCGACTCGGATGGGCAGCGTGGTGTGACTGGTGTACTGCGAAGCGCAGATGGGACACCGGACTGGGCATAGCGTTCGACACTTCGGACGGCGGCTTGCCTAGTGGGGGGTGGTATGCAGCAGACGGCCGCTCAGAGAGGGAGCACTAGGATGGGTTGGGCACTATCACGACGGCGATACTGCGGCCGCTGGCGAATCAGCTTCGGCACAGCCTCGACGACAGCTCGGGTGCGAATCGATAAAGGGCATGCAAAGGTATGGCGCGCGCCAATGAAGCCCCGATGAGGGAAGAGAGGTGCGGAAGGTGGTGGCCAATGAGAAGAGCCGGTGCGACGCAAGACGTCGAGCGGGCGCTTACACGGGCGGCTGTCGCCATCGATTGGACCCCGCTCGTTGTCGGACCAGATGAACCACACACCGTTCTCGTTGTTCCCCAAGGAGACGAGCAAGTGGAGTGTCGATGCATTGCGGGCCGCGGAGGCTGGTGATGTCGTCGTGGAGCGAACCATGTCCCGGTCCCTAGCAGGGAGAGTCGATCTGTTGCTGCAGCCGCGCATCCCTCTAACGGTCTAACCTGGGAACACATGCCCTGCATCCATCCATATCCGGGTTGTCGACGCCGTGCCGGGTTCCTATTCTGGCCAAGCTGGGGGGCCACTGGGTGCGATGAGAGTCAAACTCCGGAAAGGGAACACGCTCTCGTGCCTCGGGGACGCATCGCCATTCATGATGGTGAGCAATATGGAGCGTCAGCCCTTGGCTATCTTGGTTTTATTACCTGCATCAACGCAAGCCATGATTGCTTTCCGGCAGATGGTTGCTGGCTCGAGCCAAGGGGGGAACAGCCACGCCACAACCCGGCCATACACGTCGAGGGCATCTTGAAGGGCGCGTCTGAACTGTTTCGTAGTGAATTGGATTGAACTAGCGACGCTGCCAATAACTAGTCGCCGGTAACGCTGGCGGCATGCAACAGAATAAAATTAGGGTCCATCGATAAATTCCGCAGTGGGCGTGACAGCACTACAGTCAACGTGTTCCGACGTGGGCGCGTTAGGGGTTGACGCGAATGACAATGCGTGACCGAGAAGTTAAAGCGCAAAGCTGTCGAGACGGGGCGAGCTGAAGCGCCCATCTGCCGCCGTGAAACGCTGTAGAGAGGACCGACCCACCGACCCACTTGGCAAAACGAAACACCTGCTGAGTGGCTGGTCTCCACTCTCCAGCTTGGAGTCTGCCCCGCTATCAACCAACCCCGCAGTCCAATTCCAAGGAGGGGCAGCCCAGCATCTCGGCGCGACACAGGCGATAGTGATACCGAACCCGCGACAAGGACAGCACCAGCACGCGCTTGATACTCCCGCCTTCGCGTACATTGCGAAACTCAGCAAAAGCCCACAACCTTCATCCTTACCGACTGCCTAGGCATGGCTGAGCCCGCGCCAGTCAGCCGCGAGGTTGTTTACTGCGGCGGTAAGGAATCACGACCCCTCCATTGAACAGCTGCTTGCTCGTGTGACATCACCACGAGAGAAACACTGCAACAGCCCCCCTACACGTGGCATCCATCCAATCCCATATTATTAGTGTTCAACACAGACTAATATCCGTCTTCAACACCCAGTGTGCACTCTCCCGCCGGAGGTACGAACCCCCCCCTATTCCAACCTCTCTCCCTTTGTCGAACACAACCGTCCCTCGGGCAGCCCCAATCCCAAACAATCCCAACCCAGGTCTAACAACAAACCCAGTACTGCGAATACGGCGGCACCGTCAAGAAGTGTCAAGAATGGCTAGAAAAGAAGCAACCGGCGCTCTACGCAAGGATATGGTCCCCTGGTCCGTCTTTCCCTCCTTCCCCCCCTCAACCTCCCTCCCTCCCTCCCTTACTCCCCCAACGAAACGTTTACTAACCCCCGCCCCCCCGATCTTCCGCCGGTATTCCAGAAGCCCTCTCAGCAGCAACAGCCAACCTCTCGGTGGCAGCCCAAGAGCGCGCGGCCAAGGACGCGGCTAAGAAAGCCGCCAAGGCCGAGGCCGCCGAGCAGAAGCACGCCGACAAGCTGGCCAGCAGCGTGGTGACCATCAAGCGGATCGAGCGCAACAAGCGCAAGTACGTCACGGCCGTGATCGGGCTGGAGGCGTTTGGCCTGGATCTGAAAAAGGTCAGATTGTTCTCTATTTTTCCCTCCCTCTCTCTCTTCCTCGGGAAACGTGGTGTGCTGACAAAAAGGGAGGACCGGACAGGTGGCCAAGGACTTTGGCAAGAAATTCGCGACCGGGTCGTCGGTGACCAAGATGCCGAGCGGCGGGGAAGAGATTGTGGTGCAGGGCGACGTGAGCGGCGAGATTGAGGACTTTCTGCTGGAGAAGTACAAGGATATCCCCGAGGACAATATCGAGCTGGTGGAGGACAAGAAGAAGAAGGCTGCTCCCGGTTAGAGACACAGATATATCAAGGTAGTAAGTAGCTCGGTGCGCGGTAGAATTTTATGTCCATCAGACATTCAGATATCTATTGGAGTACAACAAGACAGACAATTCCTCCCTCTCCTCTGGCTTCTATGGTTGCTTGACTGGCCCTAACTCCCAATCACCACTGCCAACTCCGTAAGATGACCCAAAACAAAACGCTCCCATATCCTCCTCCAGGTCGTCATCATTGACGACAACGCCAGACCGATCGACCAACCCCCCCCCCACCCCCGTGAGAAAACAAACAATGCCCAAATATAAACCAACCCAACCCAACCAGCCTCGAAAACGCCTCTAAAAATACAACACCGCCCTTTATAATGACCCCCAATCCGCGAATCAAGCCCTCTTCCTCAACACCCTCCCGGTACCACCACCACCAGCAGCAGCCCCCGCCGCCTTGGGCGCAGGAGGCGCCTTCTTCGTCGTCGTCGTGGCCCCCGCGACGCCCTTCTTGATTGTGCCCATGACCGTCCGCCTGCCCGCCGCCGCTGCCGTGGGCTGCGGAGCCGGGGGCTTGGGCTGGGCCCCCGGCGGCGCTGTCATGGGCCGCTTGTTCCTGACTACCGTCGAGGTGCCGCCGCCGCTGCCGCCGTCGCTCGACTCGCTTTGGCCGCTAGCCCGGCGAGCCGTGCGCGTGGCGGGCCTTGGGGGGTGGTGGTTGGCGGCTGCTGAGACTGTGGCGCCTCGTTTCCTTCTTGCGGCGGCTGCTGCTGCTGCTGCTGATGCTGCTGATGTTGTCGTCCCGGTCCCGGTAGCGGTGCTGCTGCTGGTGTTGGTTGAGTTGCCCATTGTGGTGGAGGTGAGTGTTTTGCGTGTTGATGTTGTTGCTGTTGCTGCCGTGCGTGCCGTGGATCGCGCCCCGTCGACCATCTTGTTGAGGATGTTGGTTGCTACCGCCGCTCTGCCGGGAGTTACGGCTGGACGAGCTATGCCTGATCTCACTGGGGTTGCGACAGTCCGTGGGGCGATCCGTGAGTTGGAAGTGGTTGGTGACAGGACGTGTGCTGGGTTGCGCGCAATATCTGCTGCCGTGTTGGCGCGGCTCTTCTTCTGCGGGGTCTGGGCTTCATTCTCCTTGTCTCCGCCTGAGATTTCATGACTGCCGACGCTGTTAGCGCATGGGTTTGCTCGTTATTAGGGCCGCGCAAACTAACCTTGGTCTCTTGACTGGGCGCGCTGAACCTACCGCTCCCCGTGTGGGGGGCCGGGATGGTCCATCCTTGGCGGGAACGGGAGGACCCCTGAGAGAACCCGTGGTTGCGCTCGGTTTTTGCTGCTGGTCTGTCGAGTATCTCTCCAAGAGCTCTCCCATTGTGAGCCTGCGTAGTGACAGGGGAATGCGGTTGACGCGAATTTCGATTCGCGTACGGAGACTCTGCGCGTGAATGTTGTAGTTTGCTCGGAGCTTGCGGGCGCGCTCGGTGACTGCAGCAACAGTTAGCATCGCGTCCCCTCTTTTTCTTGCGCCGAGAACCTACGCTCGAGTTGGAGGTTGTCAATGAGGGCTTGCTTCTGCGCAAGTGTGATGCCCACTCTCTGCCTCTTGTATGGGCTCTCTTGGGGGTGTGGGCTTCCGCCCTTTGTTGGGATCTTCTGGCTCGTCATGTCGACCGTGTACTGGTCGTCGCTGGACATTTCCAACTGATCTGATTTGCGCTTCCGGCTGCTGAGAGGCTGCATTGCGTGATGCATGTCGCGAACACAGGGTTGGTTATACGAAATTAAGCTGGGGTGGTTGTCTTCTGATTGAGGGGGTGAGAAGCCGTGTCGAGGTCGAAATGTTGAGCTAGAGTTGCGGAGTGCAAAGTTGAGAGATGAAATTGTGGGAAAGGAGTTGCGCGCCTTGTGACGTGAGTGGTCCGCGTCTTTGAAAGTAAACAAAGCCAATGGCGGGCGGGGCCGCTCGTTGAGCATGGAGCACAGAACTATAATTAGTGTGGGTCCTGCCAGGCCGGTTTGGGATCGATGCACAGTGCGAGCTGTTGCATCGGGTTCAGCCAAGCTCGGAGCCCTCTAGGCTGAACCGCCTGACGCAACAGAGCTCCGTTGCTGCGACGTTCAACCTCCAACAGCAACCACCAACATCGCTTCCAACAAGAATCCCATCACGCCTCTTTCCTAGATAAATTAGTGCGTCTGGTCTCGACAATACATCCCCCCCGCACCAATTCACAGCGACCTTTCCCGGTCGTCAATAACAGCTCGCCAAGATGGGTCTCGAGGCGGTAATGATCGTGGTGGACAACAGCGAGAGCAGCAGAAACGGCGACTACACACCGACCCGCTACGACGCGCAGAGCGATGCTGTTAATATCATCTTCCAGAAAGTCGTGCAGGACAACCCGGAGTCGTCGGTCGGTTTGATGAGCATGGGCGGCAAGGGTCCTGAGGTGCTGGCGACCCTCACAACGGACCAGGGCAAGATTCTCGAGGGCTTGCATCAGACCAAGAAGAAGATTCGGGGTTCTGCCCATGTCTCGACCGGTATTCAAATAGCAAGCGTGAGTTGATTTACAATCGATCTGGCGCACTCGAAGACGAGTCTAACACATGGCCCCCAACAGCTCGCCCTCAAGCACCGTCAGAACAAGTCCCAACGGGCGCGAATCATCGTCTTCGTATGCTCCCCCATCGAGGAGGGCGAGCGTGAGCTTGTCGTTCTTGCCAAGAAGATGAAGAAGTTCTCTATCAGCGTCGACTTTGTGTTGTTTGGCGATATGGACGAGGAGAACCAGGCAAAGTTGGAGGCATTCAACCGGGAGATCAAGGGCACCACCGAATCGTCGCACCTCGTCGTCATCCCTCCCAGCTCGAAGCTGCTCAGCGACCAGCTCATTTCAACGCCGATCCTGCTTGGCGAGGGCGCTGCCAGCGGTTCGGGCGCTATGGGCGGCGGCGAGGCGGCCGGCCCGAGCGATGACTTCCCGTTCGGTGTCGACCCAACGCAGGACCCCGAACTGGCGCTGGCTCTGCGCATGAGTATGGAGGAGGAGAAGTCGCGGCAGGAGAAGCGGGCGCGCGATGAGGCCGAGGCGGCCCAGAAGACCAGCTTAGAGAGCGTCAAGGAGGAGGGCGAGTCTGCGCCGCTCCTGGACAAGGACGGTGAGGCGAGCGGCAGCAAGAAGGACGATGACAAGGGAGGCAAATCGGGCGATGGCGACAAGATGGATACTTCGTGATGCACGCGCAGGGCGAGTTAAGGGGTAGGGAGGGGGGTGGCTCAATAAGACGAAGGCTTGATTGAGTAGCCACCGCCGTCTCGGGTCTGTAGAAATAGACGTTGCTTGGCATTAACAGAGAGGACAATTCCACGGCTCAGCTCTTGATGGATTCCCACAATCAGAATACAGACGGACGCCTGATAACTCCCATCCAGCCCATCCAGCCCAGCCTTCCCTAACCCTAGCGTCCCCCCCCCCTTCCACCTCACCCACCCTTCTCCGCCAACACCCATCCCACCCCGACCCCGCCCAGGTCCTACCTGTTGTTGATCTCGCGGATGTACGACGCCAGCTTGCGGTCAAACATGTCGCAGCGCACGGGCATCTCGAGCTGGTAGAAGGGGTTCTTCATGACGTAGTCGCTGTACATGTCGTACACGCGCCGGATGGCCAGGTCCACGTTGGCCTGCGTCGTGTCGGTGAAGAGCAGGAACTTGATGCCCGTCAGCGTCGTCACGCACTGCATCCGGAAGTTCTCCGTCTCGAGCACCTCGAGCCCCGACGGCGGGTCCGGCCGCGTCAGGTGTGTGCCGGGCGCGCCGCCCGCCCCTGCTGCTGCTGCTGCTGTTGAGGAGGTTGTGGAGGTTCGGTTGGTGGGGGGGTGGAGGGGGTTGAGGCGGGCTGTGATGGCGTGGACGCTGTGGTTGGGAGATGTGTGTGTGAGTTAGTTGTGTCTTCGTAGTGGACAGATGAGTCTCATACCCATGGAAGGTGCCCGCCAGGACGAGGTAGTCGTTGGTGCTGATCTTGTTCAGACCGCCCTCGTGGAAGGTTCGGTTGTAGATCAGGCCACCCGCCTTGTTTATGATGATGAGGGCGAAGACAGTCCTAGTGGTTACCCATGTCAGTTTCACTGATGGCCGATGCCCCCTTATCGACATGGGAATGAGGCGACACGAACATAATGGCAATCTCATGGCTGGCAGGGTAAAAAAAAATGAAAGCCCCTTCGACGCAGACGCCAAACTCAAATCAATGGATGAAATTGATGATTGACCGGTTTACACAGTACATTGACCTGACAACCTTGAAATCGCAGCGTCGTCGTCGGGATGGATGATGGCCGTGATGCTGCCAGTTGGTGAGCTGTTGCTAGGCTCCGCCTAGAATGGCGGGCCTAGAATGGACACACTCTGCAGAGGTAGTCAGGGTTAGGGTTGTATCAATACCAACTGCTCGCCTTTTTTGGACTTGGAAATCAAACCTGGATTGAACCCAACAAGGAGCGAACCGCCGCTCACAGTTCGATTTTGGTCCCAGACCGGGCTCCGAGGTACACACCCCGGCCAGGCACTTCACTCCTCCCATTGCTTCCCCTGCTAATTCTCTCGGAAGCTACGGACGTTGCCTTCGCGCGCGACTAGCTGTTCCTGAGACCCTGGTGTAGGGGCCCGTCCGTCAGGAACATTGAACATGTGATGAACGGGCTAGGCAATCTCTCGTGCAGCCTTCAAAGAGAGATAAGAATAAGGAACTGAATAATCACGGCCAATCCTCTCAGCCTTCGACTCCCGCTTGACACAGCAAGATCTGGGCATGCAGGTCCCGCAGGCATTCCACGGCAGTTGCACCCCACCACGAAAATCATCCAGGATGCGCCGGCCAGCAGTTCAGGGCCCGGGGCGCACCCGACACAAGCACAGGGCGCGATCCCGGTTCGGCAAATTTCGAAGCCGCGGAAAACTGCCACCCCCCTCCCGCCCGATCCGCTGCATTCCCTGCGATCCTAGTGGCCCGGAAGCAACGAAGCAAGTCGTCTCACAATCTTAGCACTCCGCAGGAACACGCTTGCCGTCCGTTCTTGTAGTGGATCGCGGGCCCATCTCCACCGTGCCTTTCTTGTGGCCACATGGAAGCTTTGAGGGAAGGTTCGAAATGAGGTAACGTAGCCCTGGGAGTTTGCGACAGGTGCAAAAAAAAGCGCTGCACGGGCGCTCGTGAATATGACTACGGCCACATAAGGGAGGGATTGGCGCTGCTATCTTCTGTCGCTCATTTACTTAACGTTATTATCGTATCGGTTTGCTTGCGGCTGCTGTTTGAACCCTGACGCGTGAACCAAGCTGAGTTCGACTCGAGGCTCTCCCGACCCATCGTTCCAGTTCAAGCCCCCGACGGCTTGCTGTCCTTCTCTCAGTCTGACTCTCGCCGTCCCAGCTCACGAAGCGGGAATCGAGAGTAGATCTCGCTCTTTTTCGCTCTCTCTCTCTCTCACTCTCTCGACCCCGCTGGCAGCCGACCGTCCAACAGTCTATTGGATCTCGAATTCTCGATCCAGGACCGAGCAAGCCCGCCCGGATCAACGTTCCTTCGCCCGCCAAGATCGCCGCAGTATCCGTACTGGACCTGGTTTTATGTGCCCGTAGCAAGCGAAGGCCCCCCGCGCCGCAACAGCCCACCCCCTGGCCATGACAGCTCGTCGGCGACCGGCGCTGCACAAACACCAGCAGACGCCGCCCAACAGCAAAGACCGCGGCGACAAGGCATTTGCCATGTCAGCACCGTCGCCCCGCGTCATCAATGCGGCACCCTCGCTCGAGAAGGCCGAAATGTACGGCATCGACGACGACAGACCCGTCTTCAGCCGCGCCATGGCCCTGGCCGGCCGCATGTTCATCGAGACCATCCCGCAATGGCTGGCCGTCGGCGCCATGCTCTCGCTGATCTTTGGCGGCTGCTGCTCCAACGTCTTTGCGCTCGAGTCAATCATCAAGGTTGAGCCGGCTAGCGGTATGTTTTTTTTTGTATTCTATTTCCTTATGATCCCGCAGGAGCGCGCGCATAACATACGCCGTGGGGGGGGGGGGCACCTTAGGAGGTAGTGGGAATGAGAGCGACGGTGGGCTAACTGTGGTTGCTGTGTATTAGGAACACTCTTAACTTTTGTCCAGTTCGTCTTCGTCGCCGCCATCGGGCTACCGTCGCAATTCGACCCGAAGCGCCCGCCCTTCTTCCTCAAGCCGAACAAAGTTCCGATCCGCCGATGGCTCGTCAACATTGTGCTGTTCTTCAGCATCAACGTACTTAATAATCATGCCTTCAGCTACGACATCTCGGTTCCGGTGCACATCATCTTGCGGTCGGGAGGGAGCATCACCACCATGCTTGCAGGGAGCCTGTGCGGCAAGAGATACTCGCGGATCCAGGTTACAGCAGTGCTCCTGCTCACTGTGGGCGTCATCACTGCGGCCTGGTCCGACGCGCAGAGCAAGGTAATGCAGACTCCCCCGCCTTTTTTTTTTTTTTTTTACGGCCGGAGCAAGTGAGGCTGACTGGCATGCATGGAAATCAGGGACCATCGGACAAGTCGGTCGGGAACACAAGCTTCGGGACCGGCCTCGCCATCCTCTTCGTCGCCCAAGTCCTCTCAGCAATCATGGGCCTCTACACGGAAGAGACATACCGCATCTACGGGCCGCAGTGGAAAGAGAACCTCTTCTACTCGCACCTCCTCTCACTGCCGCTATTCCTGCCGTTCCTGCCGTCTCTGACGAAGCAGTTCGTGAAGCTCGCCAACAGCGCCCCGCTCGCGCTCCCTGTGCCCCCGCTCGAGGACTACCCCAACCTGTCGCCGAACCTCCAGCGAGGCCTGGAGCAGGTCCAGATTCCGAGCCAGCTCTTCTACCTCGTGCTCAACGTGCTGACGCAGTACGCCTGCATCCGGGGTGTGAATCTACTGGCGGCGGCGTCGTCGGCCCTGACGGTGACGATCGTGCTCAACATCCGCAAGCTCGTGAGCCTGCTGCTGAGCATCTGGCTGTTTGGGAACCGGCTGGCGTTTGGGACGCTCGTGGGCGCTGTGATAGTCTTTGCTGCTGGCGGGCTGTACTCGTTGGACGGGAAACGGAAGCCACCGGCCAGAAGAGGACTCGGGTCAAAGTCTTGAGAAGAAGCAGCTGGCCGAAGGGTAGCCTTTTGTGTATATAGTTATTGACGGGGACGAAGAATGTGAGTAGACCAGCAGAGGTGGCTGATCCCAATCGTGCGCGAATGACTCTGTGCTCGTCCCATCAAGGCTCTCTATCGGCCCGGCTCGACGGCACGGAATCCGGGAGCTGAACATCGCCCTAAATCCAGGGGTTCCTTGATGCGGCTAGGGTCGGGCTGCAGGCTTTTTAAGGCCACTGAAACAAAGTGCATAGCGGTCTTGGCGACACTTTAGCGGCCAACTCCGGACGTCATCCCTGAGCTGGGCGGTGCATTTGGGCGGCGGAAGCTGCCGACAAGGGTTGCATCCACGGATTCTGTGATTCCTTTGGGAATCGAGGAACCTGCCCAACCAACCATCAAGCCCGACAACTTCGGGAAGTCGGAGAGGCTGTGACTCTTGCACCAAAAACAAGGACCACTCTGACCTGGAATAACAACGTTGAAGGTCAATTAAAAAGGCTTATTCTCGGACTCGAGTGGTACAAACGAAGTCAAACGACTCGCCGATCTGGGAAAGGCTTAGTTTCTTTTTCTGAAGATCACCTTGTGATCATCGCCGGTGAGTATTTTGAGTCGGTTATTATGGGGAATCGATCGATTTCATTGTTTGTTCCTCCCCGCGCACACTCGCACGCGGACACAACAGCATTTCGTCCACCGCGGCATCCTTGTTGTTGAACACACAGTTGATTATTGTAACTAGTAACACCCGTACTCGCGTGGTCAGTCGTCAAAGTCGACGTCGCCCAAAAGCATAGTCACCCAAACGATGGAGTTTGATTCGGACGATGAGGGGGAGTACAGGCGTAACCAGAGTGACACGGAATCCGAGGGCGAGACAAATGAGCATGACCCCCACCACGCGACCCAAAGCCACATCGAGGCCGGCTCGGGTCAAGATGAAGGCCACGGGCGGATCGAGTCCGAAATGGAGGACGGCATGCTTCCCCGAGACATGCCCCATAAGACTGCCCTTCACAACATGGTCGCCGAACGCCAAATGACACAGGCCGACGCCAAGTTGTTCTACCAGCGGAGCCAGGCAGAAAGTCGCACTCAACTCAACCAGCTCGCCCAGATGTCGTCGCCCCAGAGCAGCCCACTCCTCTCTGGTGCCGGACTCGCGTCCTCTTATCATGATTTGGCTTCGAACCTAGGCCGCAGTTTCAGCAATCTGAGGCTTTCGGATCTGGACCCGGCCGTCGTCCCTGAGCCCGCGCTCGGACATGCTCTGAAGAGGGAGCCCAGCTACTTCGCCGTCGACAACCTTCCCAGCCGTGGCGCCAGCTACACCCAGTTAAACAGCAGCACAGCCGCGGTCCCCGGGGGGCAGCAGCCAGACCCCGCTCTCCAACAGCAGATGCTGCTGAATGGCGCAGTCGCGGGCATCGGCAGCAGCACCTTCATGGACGCCGACCCCGAGATTGACGCCGAGCTGAGTATCATCTTCAAGAACATCCAGAAGGTTGTGGACATTCGGAACAAGTACATCCAACTCTCTCTCCAGGGCCCCACCGACAATCCCAAAGACGATCCAAACTGGAACATCTACCCAGCCCCTCCCGAGCCGGCATGGACCGAGGATCGAGAGAAGGCCGCCCGTGGGGGTGCCAACAGCGCCAACAACAGCATGGCAAACAGCCTGGTGCTGAATGTTGACAAGCAGCGTTCTAGCGAAAAGTCTTCGGAGCAGGGTGCTGGGGGGTCGCGCAAGTCAAACGCAAAGAAACGCAAGCCGGGACAGGAGATCGGCGAGGACTTTGACATGAACGACCTGCTGCCTTTGCCAGGGTCCAGCGAGCTGACTTTCCGGCTGGATGATAATGGGGTGTATCAGGTTTACGAGAGCGCTCAATGCGAGAAGGCTGATACGCCGGTGGTCAACGTGCCCACCATCAAGGAGTACTACCTGGACCTCGAAGACATCTTGCATGTGTCGTCCGACGGGCCGAGCAAGAGTTTTGCGTTCCGCCGCCTGCAATACTTGGAGGGCAAGTTCAATCTCTACATCCTCCTCAACGAGTACCAGGAGACGGCCGACAGCAAAAAGGTGCCTCATCGTGACTTCTACAACGTGCGCAAGGTCGACACCCACGTCCACCATTCGGCCTGCATGAACCAGAAGCACCTGTTGCGCTTCATCAAGAGCAAGATGAAGAAGTTTCCCGACGAGATCGTCTTGTTTCGCGACGGAAAGCACCTGACGTTGGCCGAGGTGTTTGAGAGCATCAACCTCACGGCCTACGACCTCAGCATCGACACGCTCGACATGCACGCACACAAGGACTCGTTCCACCGGTTCGACAAGTTCAACCTCAAGTACAACCCGATCGGCGAGTCGCGGCTGCGGACCATCTTCCTTAAGACGGACAACTTTATCAAGGGCCGGTATCTGGCCGAGATCACCAAGGAGGTCATCTCGGATCTCGAGTCGAGCAAGTACCAGATGGTGGAGTGGCGCATCTCGGTCTACGGCAAGTCCCTCGACGAGTGGGATAAGCTGGCTGCCTGGGTCATCGACAACAAGCTCTTCTCGCACAACGTCCGGTGGCTGATCCAGATCCCGCGTCTCTACGACGTCTACAAGGAGAGCGGTCTCATGACTTCGTTTGAGCAAGTGCTCAAGAACATATTCCAGCCGCTCTTTGAGGTTACCAAGGATCCGACCAGCCACCCCGAGCTCCACGTCTTTTTGCAGCGGGTGATAGGCATCGACAGCGTCGACGACGAGAGCAAGGTTGAGCGTCGGTTATTCAAGAAATTCCCCGTGCCGAGGGCGTGGGACTCCAAGCAGAACCCGCCGTACACGTACTGGATCTACCACCTCTTTGCCAACATCGCCTCCCTGAACCACTTCCGCAGGCAGCGGGGCTTCAACACGTTCGTTCTCCGGCCGCACTGCGGCGAGGCCGGCGACAGCGAGCATCTTGCGGTGGCGGCGCTGTGCTGCCACAGCATCAGCCACGGCCTGCTGCTCCGCAAGGTGCCCCTGCTGCAGTACGTCTTCTACCTCGAGCAGATCGGCATCGCCATGTCGCCGCTGAGCAACAACGCACTGTTCCTGGCGTACGAACGCAACCCGTTCTTCCAGTACTTCAAGCGGGGTCTGAACGTGTCGCTGTCGACCGACGACCCGCTGCAGTTTGCCTTTACCAAGGAGCCGCTGATCGAGGAGTATGCCGTGGCGGCGCAGATCTACAAGCTGAGCTCGGTGGACATGTGCGAGCTGGCCAAGAACTCGGTCAAGCAGAGCGGGTACGAAGATTCCATCAAGCAGCAGTGGCTGGGCCAGACTTTCCGCTTTCCCGGGCGGAGGGGGAATACCATGGTCAAGACCAACGTGCCAGATCGGAGAGAGGAGTTTCGGTACCAGACGCTCCAGGAGGAGCGGATGCTGTAAGTCGACTCATACATACATTTGTTGCTCCCAGTTGTATAGCGAAGCTGACAGCGGCCATCTCTAGTGTGGAGAAATACAACTCCCTCCCGATCAACGCACCGTCAACGACGGACCTCAACGCCACCGGTGGTGCCGTACCCCCCCGCTCACCCGCCCTTTCCTCCCGAACCAACACCGCTGCCGCCATTCCCGAGGCCAACCAACAGCAGAACACGCGTCCGGCAAAGCCCGCCGAAATCCAAACCGGCAGCCCGACAGTCGGCTCGATTCCGACCTCGCTAAGCCAGTCTCAGTTCCTCACAGGCAGCCCTGTGACCCTGGCATCGGCGTCGCCAATGCTCGGGCCCACGTCGGGGTCTGTCTCTGGGTCGGGCGTAGGGCCGCTGTCTGCTAGTAGTGATGCTACTAGGGATTTGCATTTGTCGGGGCATGAGCCGCGGTACTACCCGGGGATGGTGTCGAGCAGCTACAGGCGGGACAGTGGGCGGCGGGAGTCGGGGCATGAGAGCGATCATCGGTAAAGGGGAGGCGTAATTGAGAGACGGTATGGGTGTAGATTGGAAAAGAATGAAGGACGAGGATATTTCGGAACTAGAAGGAGAAGGGGGGGTGCATCAGTGTTGGCTCCTACATGTTTATGCTCGGGTTGAGACTACGAGTTTTGTGGGGTTTCCATGGGTCTCAAAACGAAGAGAAACTGCACACAGGATAGATATTGTTAGCTCCTCGGCAGAAATACATACACACAGAAACCTACGGAGTACCTCAGGGGTGAAGATGACGGGCACCCGAGACGCGACACGTGCATTCCGTCGTGGCCCACAGTCAGCTCCCTACCAAAGAAGTAAGACGGTCTGAATATTTAATAAACCAGGGTCTGCAGCCTCGGCCAGATCTCCATATCTGTATTCTGTACTGTATAGAATACAACTGGCAACCCAGGTGTCTGATCTGCATCTTTCTGCATAACTGAAGCGGTGAGATCTATTCGGTATTGAAACCTGCTGCCGTTTAATGCACCCATTTCCAGCAACCAAATTCATGCTCTAATCAGTCTCAAGTGGTTTTGAGACATCCGGAAACTGGCCCTACTAGTCCGTTTTCCACCCCGGTAAACCGATAAGTTCAGGTAACTACTAAATACCTGAAGGACCCACCTTCCAGGCGCTCCACGATCCAAGACCCAACTTGCCCGCCGACCCGCCGACCCCCTTTAGCACCATCAGCTCGCGGGTTCGGACAGAATCCGAGGTCTGAAAACCGTCACCAATCTGGTGGACGACGATCGAAGCTGCGACTGTGCCTACGCGTCCATCTGTAGACCCTCAATCCCGTGTCGGTTATTCTTCGCCCAGGGTACAGAGAAATCCCGTTATCGTCAAAGTTCGGTTCACTTCAGTTGGAACCCGCCCGTCGTTTCTAGCGCACTGGTCCCGTCCCGCCCAGGGCCCAGCCCAACCAGCAAACGGTCCCGAACCTGCTTGTTGCTACTGCACAGCCAGCCAGCTGCATCCACCCTGGCACCCCCGCGACGACATCCCCTTCCTTCGATCCCCCCGTATAATTGCAACCCCCGCCCGTCCACCCGCCCACCCGCCCACCCGTCCGTCCTTCCGTCGCACGCCGGTACCCGTCACCCGTGATTCCGATGCCGCCGGCTGCCGTCCTCCAAAGACAATAAACGACAATCCCACGAGCGCCTACCCCGGCGAACAGCAGCAGCAGCAGCAGCAGCCATGGGCTTCGTCGGCGTGTACAGGGCCGTCTACGACTACGTCCCCCAGTCCGAGGGCGAGCTGCAGATTGCCGAGGGGGACTTGCTGTACGTGCTGGAGAAGAGCACCGACGACGACTGGTGGAAGGCCAAGAAGAAAACGACCGGCGACGACGAGGACGAGGACGAGCCCACCGGCTTGGTTCCGAGTAACTACGTCGAGGAGGTACGTTTGTTGGGTTCACAATCAAGGGAGCAGGGATTTGTTTGTGCTGACTTTGGCTTCGCTTGGGTTCTGCGCGATATAGGTCCAACCCCAGGCCAAGGCTCGCGCCCTCTATGAGTACACGAGACAAACCGACGAGGAGCTGTCGTTCCCCGACGATGCGGAGCTTGATGTCCTAGACGCGTCAGGCCCGGACTGGATTCTGGTGAGGCACGATGGTGACTATGGCTTTGTCCCCGCCAACTACATCGAGGTCGGGGAGGGAGTGGCCAAGGAAGACGAGGTTGAAGAAGCGGATGTGGCCGCGCCGCCTCCGCTCCCGGCCCGGACCCCCAGCAGCGATGTCCAGAGCCCGCCCCTCCCTGCGAGGAACCAGGCCCCCTCCGAGCCGAGCACCCCCGTCACCCCCGCTGCGCCCAACCCGGCCACCATGATTGCCGGCATGATGGCTGCCCGCGCAACCTCGTCGCAGCAACCCCCCCCTGCGCCCCTCGACCTTCCATCCCGGAACCAGTACGCCTCGGACGAATCCGACAGCGAAGTCAAGTCTCCGCCGCTCCCGGCACGGCCACGCGGTGACTCGCAACTCTCGGTAGAACCTCCCAGGACGTCCCCGCCAGCCGAGCAACGCCGCCGCGACGACCATGGCCACCGCAACGACCGTAGTAGCCGTAACGACTATGGCAGCCGCAACGACTACGACACCCCGCAAACCCCCAAGACGGCGCCCCTGACTCCCGGCGACTTCCACATGTACAACATCAACGAGATGGTGTCCATCATGGGCAAGAAGAAAAAGATGCCGACCACGCTGGGCGTCAACCTGCGGACGGGCATTATCCTGATCGCCCCCGAGCACGCCGAGGACGGGCCCTCGCTCGAGTGGACGGCCGACCGCATGACGCACTACTCGCGCGAGGGAAAGCACGTGTTTATGGAGCTGGTCAAGCCGAGCAAGAGCATCGACTTCCACGCGGGCGCAAAGGACACCGCCGAAGAGATTGTCACCATGCTCGGGGAACTGGCCGGTGCCGTGCGCGCCGAGGGCCTGCGGGAGGTCATCATGGCTGCCACTACGGGGAAAAAGACAATACAGCAAAAGAAGGGTGTCATCATGTACGATTTCATGGCCCAGGGCGAGGACGAGGTCACGGTCGGCATCGGGGATGAGGTCATCATCCTGGACGACACCAAGAGCGACGAGTGGTGGATGGTGCGCCGGGTCAAGAACCAAAGGGAGGGCGTCGTGCCGAGCAGCTACATCGAAGTCACGGGCATTCTCGACACGCCCGTGCCGTCGTCGACCGCGGGTATCAACGCGGGCAAATCCACCGTCGAGCAAAACCGCCTGGAGGAGGCCCGACTGACCAAGGAGGCCATGAAGGCGGGACAGAGGGAAGACCGGAAGGAACGAGAAAACTCGAGATCAGAGGTAGGCCCTGGATTGCCTTTGCCCGACCGGAGTAGTAGTCTGTCGGCCACAATGAGTAACACCAATGGGCAACAGCGAAGCAGACGCGACAGCGGCCGTGCCGAAACCCCGAGCTCGTCCAAGTCTGGCAGCAAGTCGAGTGAGTGTTTATTCCCACCCACTAATACGTCCCGGACGCGCCGTGTTGACTGACTCCTCCAGAACCCGATCCCTCCAAGGTTCGCACATGGACAGACCGCTCCAAGTCCTTCACCGTCGACGCGCAGTTCCTCGGCATGAAGGACGGCAAGCTCAACCTGCACAAGCTGAACGGCGTCCGGATCGCCGTGCCCATCGTCAAGATGTCGCTCAACGATTTGGAGTATGTTGAGCGGGTCACCGGTATCTCCCTCGACGAGGACAAGCCGCTGTCCGATCTTAAGAAACGAGCTACGGCGGCGGGCGAGAGTTCTCGCAGGGCCCCCAGCGCCAAGATCGGCGCGTCCGTCGAGCCCAAGAGCTCGGGTTACGACTGGTTCCAGTTCTTTTTGACTTGCGAGGTCCAGACGGGGCTGTGCGAGCGGTATGCCCAGGCCTTTTCGCGGGAGTCGATGGACGAGAGTGTTTTGCCTGATGTCGACGCCACCGTCCTGCGGAACCTCGGCTTCCGGGAGGGCGATATCATCAAGGTGATGCGCTACTTGGATTCCAAGTACTGTCGTGGGAAGAAGGGCGGCGCGGGTGATGAGGATGCCGGTGGACTGTTTTCTGGCCCGGGAGGCACCCTGCGGAATAACACTAGGAAAGGACGGCCGGCTCCTCCCGTGTCGACTAACAACACGGTTGATCCGAATGCTTTCTCGCAGCAGAAGGACTCTGAGGGGGGCGAAGCCAAAGCCGCGTCTCCTACGACACCAGCGACCCCGGCAGCCTCGGCGGCCCCAGCGGCCTTAAAGCCGTCCGGCGGGTTTGATGATGATGCGTGGGCCGTGAAGCCTTCCAAGACTCCGGAGCCCGCCCCTCAGCAAGCTCCCGCGGCTCCCGCTCCTGCTCCGGCGCCCGCTGCTGCTCCTGCGGCAAAGCTCACCGCGTCGATGCAGGACCTGTCGCTGCTCTCGCAACCACTGACGCCAGAAAAGGTCCAGCCTCCAGTCCCGCCGCCTGCGCTGAACCTGGCGCCCGCTCCGGCACCTGCTCCTGCACCGGCACCGCAGATGCCCCAGCCCACCGGCGCAAGCCCCGGGTTCTTCAGCGGCATGCAGCCCCCCGCCGTCAACGGACAGCAGCAACAATCCCAATTCGCCCAGCAGCTCCCGCAGAACATCGCCCGCCAAAGACCCATGGCGCCGCAATACGCTCAAGGCCAGGGCGGGCTGATGCCGCCGCCTCCCCCGTCCCGGCCCCTCTCAGCGCCCCAGTCGGCCCAACCCAGCGCGTTTGCCCCGCCGCCGCTCCAGCCGCAAATGACAGGCTACCATGTCGCGCCCCCGGGCCAAAGCCTCCACGACCTCACCCAAGCCCGCCTCCAGCAGCAGTACACCCAGGCAATGCAGCTGCAACAGCTACCGATGATGCCCATGATGACAGGCATGCCCCAGCAACAGCAACAACAACAACCACAAGGCTTCCAGTTCATGCCCCAGCCCACGGGCATGCCAATGCAGCAACCCCAAAGCGCCCCGCTACCGATGCAGCCAACGGGCTTCATGGCCGGCGGCGGTTTCCCCCAGCAGCAACAACAACAACAACAACAACAACAACAACAACCACAAATGACGGGCCTCCCGCCACCGCTCAACCCCCAGCAGACGGGTATGCCTATGGGTATGGGTATGCCGCAGCAGATGCAGCCTCAGCAGACTGGCTTTGTGCCGCAGCAGCAGCAGCAACCGCTTGTGCCGCAACAGACGGGCCCGCCGCCGCCGGTCAGGTTTGGGGTTCCCGAGAAGAAATTGGCGCCGCAGGCTACGGGGAGGAGGGCGAATCTGGCTGCTGCTAGTGAGTCTTTTTTTTTTTTCCTTGCTGCGTTTTTTTTGTTTTGGGGGTTATTTTGTTTTTGATCTTTTGTTTCTCGGTGGTGGTTGTTGGTTCTGGTGCACCACCCCCTATTCGGGGTTGGGTTTCTTTGAAAAAAAAGGGAGGGAATGAATGAATGAATGCTGACGGATGTGTGTTTTTTTTTTACAGCGCCGGATAATCCGTTTGGGTTTTAAATAAAAACTACTACGCTTGGTTGAGTCGAGTCGGGTCGAGTCGGGTCGAGGCGAGGCACCGCGGTGGTGGTGTTGGGGGTTGGGGTTGTGGAAACTGCAGAAATCTGGACGTCCCTACCTCTACTAGAGGTGTCCGGACTTAAAAGAGGCCTCAAGGTAATAACGGGGGGATGGTGGTCGTCACCCCCCCTTCATCAAGAACTCTCTCCCGGTCTCGAAAAGGAACGATATTCGAGGAGGGGGAGAACAGTTCAAGTTATGGTTCGGTCGTTGTTTGGTGCCACATCAACAATGACGGGGAGAGCAACCGAGATGGTAAGGAGGGAGGGGGGTACCCTGAGGGAGGTAACCATGGTCTGTCCAGGGGCATTTTGAAAGGGGTGGAATTGTCAAGGGGATGGAAAGTGTTTGAGAGAGAGCTAGAGGCGGGCAGCGGAAGGGGAAGAGAGGAGAGAGAGAGAAAGGAGAAGTGTGCCGCCGCCACTGCCGCCGTCCGTCATCGGGTGTGGTGTGGTGTGGTGTGGTATGGCAACAGTAGCAGCATGTCTGTCCCGATCCAGTCAAGCCATGAGTGAGTGCTGCGGGTGGGGGGGGGTTCGTGGTTTTTTTTTCTCGTTGGGTTGTTATCCTGTCGCTCAGAGCCTTCGTTTTTCTTTTGGGTTTTGCTTCTACCTACCTACCTACCTCAGCAATCCTGTACCTACGCTACGTATTTGAACCTTTATTACCTACTGACCGACCTACCTCATATTGACTCACCACCGAGTTGGTTTATATGCCCCTACATTATACGGTGTGCTGTTGAATGATGTGATTTGGAGCGGACATGCGAGTTCGTTTTCTGGCGGATGTATGTACTCAACTAGGCACAGCTAGGGTACTTTTGGGGGCTGTTAACTAATCAACACCTTGATATGTTTTTTGTAGATTAGTGAAATTGACCAGTTAAAGGGGTACTAGGTTGGTTAAACGAAGTGGCACCTCTACATCAGTCGTCCCCTAAGATAACGAGATTAAAAAGGCACTGATTACAGAATACAATTGTGACATCATGGCCACCTTTGCTAGTCAAGGCCCGTGCTACGCGGGTATCGTAGCCGAGCACGAGGAGAAGACCAATATCGTTAGTATGTCTTTTGAGGAGGAATGTGATGCTCCCTGATATCGTCAAGGCCCGGTCTTTTCTCAGCCAAGGGCGATCACTACATTGCAGACAGGCGCGGATAGATTCCAAGATTCGAGATATTGTCTATAGATCCAGCTCATAAAACTCCTCCCTCCGTGCCATATAGAAAAATCAAGACTGCAGCTGACCCGGACTGAGAAAAACAAAAGCGAAGGGATGATCCCGTCCAGAGTCGTCCTATGCAACCCGATCCGATCCAATATCGCCGTGCTATGCCACACCGTCGTAATACACCCCCATTACCTTCCCCCCCTCTCTTGGAAACATGGCAAACGCAGCAAAAACAACAGCATCTTACACCACCTACCCTCCCTCCTCACTGAATAGTCCCCTCCCTCAACTCCTCACTGTCCGGCACAACATCCTCAATGGAATGCGCCCTCCGCTGGCGCACCGCGATGCGGTCCTTGTCCTCCACGGCAGACGCCCTGGTCCGGGGCGCGGCGTCGGCCGGCAGCGCCTCGCTCTTCCTCTTGCCCGGCACGGGCGGCTCGAAGCGCTTGCGCACGGCCTTGACCATCTTGACGAACCAGTACCAGTTGAGCGTGTTCAGGACCACGTTGCTCGCGAGATAGAGCAAAGTCAACCACAGGGGGATGGAGGCGGCGTCGCGCGCAAAGTACATGATGTTCTGGTCCGGGTCGGCGGCGGTGAGCGGGTCGGCAAAGGCCTCGGCGATGTAGGCGGCCGACGGGGCGCCGCGGGCGCCGTGCCACATGTCGGCGTAGACCATGAACGACTGCCAGGTGCCCCAGACGAGGCGGCAGAGAAAAAAGGTGACGAGCAGGGCGATGCCGTTGTATAGCTGGGGCTTGGAGCCCGTCATGTTGAGCTTGTCGCAGAACCAGTGGATGTTGAGGAAGGGGGTGGAGAGCTCGTAGAGGATGAAGACGGTGGAATAGTAGTTGAGGTAGGGGCGCTGGATACGGGCGGGGGTTAGTTGAAGGATATAGATTTACAAGAGTGGAAGGGAACATACGAAACCAAAGGTATACACCGTCAGAGCGCTGAGGGCGTGGGCGAGCATACCCAGGCCAAAGATGTCAAAGTTCAGTACGGTGATGCCCAAATCCCAGACAAAGTAGCCCGCCGCCAGAGCCTGGATCAGGCCGCACCCCCCCGTATACCCCCAGACGCGCTGGTCTTGATCCATGGCCTTGCGCTCCTCGTCGGCATACATGACCCACAAAGCCAGGACATTGATGATGACGCTCTGGACGAGCGAGACGACGTGGGTGTCCCAGTTGGCCTTCTTGGCGCGGTTGTGGCGCGGGTAGAACTGGGGGAAGAAGCGGTTCGAGACCACGGGCGACACAACGACCTGGATGAAGGTGTAGAGCAGGGCGGCGCCGACGACCTCGTGGATGTGCAAGGGCAGCGTCGGCATGGCAAGGCGCTCGGCCAGGGGCTCGACGGCCCTGCTCAGCGCCGGGACCTGCAGAAAAGCAAGCGGATCGCGCATGTTGACGGTGTTGGTGGGTTGTGTCTAATTGTTGTAAGACGGTCCGGTCCGAACGGGGTCTGGAGGCCCTTTTAAACGAAACGGCGGATGCCGACTGCCAAGTGAGTGAAGGCGGTCACCAGGCGGCCCAGGCACCTGGCGGGCAGCAGGTGAGACTAACTACCGTAGGCAGCTGATGCTGTCGACCGACCGACGGAAGAGACCTGGAGGAATGGAGGGTTGGAAGATGCACCTTTTGGTTCACTGCGCCATGTGCGGCCTCGTCATTCGTTCACGGGCGGGTTCGATTCGGGGGAGCTCCAGGCTGCAGAGGGCGGGATTCGAAGCATCCTGTCATCCGTCCGTTCCCAGGTAGGCAGCTTGGCGCTTTTGGCTGCTTTTGGCTGCTTTTGGCTGCCGCTTTGGAGCTGGCGTTTTTGTTGGGACCGAGACGGTCTTGGCACTGCCGAGGCCGCCTATCAGCGCGGCGATAAGAGGGAGCTGCGAGGCGAGCCAACCACGAGCGCAGGACAGGGCCAGAGTGCGGGGTCAGTCGGTGTTCGGCGGGGCTGGCCGTCTTCGCCTAGCCACGCACGGACGCAAAGACACGAGCTGGCTCCTCGCTCCGATCACATGCACACCTCAATGGACCCACCATTTCGACGACGTGCCTTCCCGTCGAGGTCTCTCTCCGGCGTACTGAGTCCATCACTGGGCCCAATGATAGCCACACGTTTATCATGAATTAGGGATGTCTGTCACGCTCTCACGTTGCCAGGGCTGAAATACCATCAACATTTCCATAGCAGAAAGTAACATAAAAGAAGCCATGAACGCCAACCACAGCCATCCCAGACCAAACCTGAAGGAAAAACCAACCCCAACATAGCCCCCAACCAGTCCCTCTGCTACTAGCCAAAGCAATCCCCCAAAAAGGAGAAAAAAAGGGGGGGAAAAGAATGCAAAAATTGCTCTCCACGCCTGACTGACCCAGGTCCTCACTCAACCTCCTCGACAACCGGCCCATCCGACACGGATGACGACGACGACGACCGCGACAGCTGCGACCGCGACAGCTGCGACCGCTCCTTCCCGCGCTTCGACTCAGCGTCATGGCCGCCGCTGTTCTGCACGCCAGAAGGGATATTATCCTCTGGCCAGGATGGTGCGGGCGGCGGCGGCGGCGGCGGCGACGGCGCTTTTAGGTCTGGTTCCCTTCCTTTCCCTTTCTTTCCCCTCTTTGATGCGACGGAGGCGCCCCAAAATGCCCATTCGTCTTCTTCTTCTTCTGTTGTGACGGTGGGTTTTTTGGTGGTCGTGTCGGCCGGCGCTGTGTTGCGCACGTCTTGTGGTTGTTGTTGTTGGTGGTGTTGTCGTGATGGTGGTGCCCTGCTGTCGCCGTCTTCTCTACCAGCTTCCGCGGGTTTGGGAGCCCACTCTTGTTCAAGTGGTGATGGTGTGTTTAGGTAGCTCTGGTGATTGTCGGGAGTGTAGTAGTCGTCGTCTCTAGCTTCCGCGGGTTTTGGGCCCCGCTCTTCTTGTTTCAGTGGCGATGGTGTGTCTAGGGAGTTTTGGTGAGGGCCGGAAGCGTAGCCGTCGTCGGTCGTCGGTCTGGTGTCCCCTCTCCAATGCAGGGTCGGCTTTTGTCGTGGATTTCCCTCCTTTATGGAGGGTACCTCTTGGCCATCGGGATCGCCGCCGGGCTTATTACTCCCCTCCTTGCTCCCGTCCGGGTCGGATTGCTGCCTGACGGTGTGAACATCTGAGGAGCTCGCTGCGTCAACGCCCTCCGAAGCCTTCCCGAACGGCCGTGGGAATATTTGAACCCCTTCGCAAGTGACGGACGCCGACGTAGGCTCGCCCACACAAAGGCCGTCTGCCTTGAAGACATAGGTCGTGGCTTCGGGCCCACCGTCCGTGTCCTGAAACGCTATAGTTATACCACTGTCCTTTAGAATGCCCTTGGGCAATGTGACGCGTGATAGGTTGTTCGAGCCGGCCGCGACCACCATCTGTATCCCACCATCAACCGTACCACCACTGGAAGTTTTGCCAGTGTTGACGTCGACGACATCCTTGATGCCCACGATACTGCTGTGCTTATTTGGCCCGCCCCCGTGTTTCTCCTTGCCGTGACTCTGAGCAGTAGGTTTGACTTCATTCAGGCGAACCTCGCTTTGTCTCTCACTGGGTGTTTGCCGGTCCCCGTTGGAAGCCTTGTCGTCGTCGCCTGGGGTCTTTTGGGCGGCGACATCTTTCTCCTTGCCGTTGTCGTTTTTCTCCTGCTTCTCGCTGGAAGATGCATCTTGCCCCCCTTCTCCCTTCGTCTTGTCCTCGTCATGCCATTCGAGCCATCCCCGCACCCTCTCACGACTCCCTTGTCGGCGCTGCCTTTGGGCAGACGGGCCTCCCGGGTTCCCGCCTGCAGGCTGGTCTTGGTGTGTGCCGTGGGGGGCTGGCCACGTTGTCTGCTGGTGGGTGTTGTGAGGCAGATATTGTGGAGGAGCTGGTGGAGGCGGGTGTCCGGGACCCGCCCCATATTTGCGCGGATTTCCAGGCTTCATTTCTTCATCTGGCCGGGACCCTGTCAAGATTGCGGACTGACCCGAGCCATTGACCGGCACCCGTCCTGGTTCGTTGTGCACAGGTCGCCAGGGGGCTACATGTCTTCCGTACAACAATGACGGTGGTGCATTGGAGGCCCATCTACCTTGAGGGATGGGGATACCGAGGTCATACTGCGTAAAATCGCGAATGCGAGACGGGAGCTTCCACTCTTCCAATCGGATTCCCTTCTCAAGAAACTGCGCACCAATGGAGCTGCTGCCACGGCCGTCACCGTTTGTGCCACTGCCATTTTCCATGACCGAGCAGCTGAGTTGGACCCGGATCATGCTCCAGGCCCAAACGAGAGAGGCGTTGTGGCACTGCTCAAAGTCAAACGTGCCTCTGCCGTGACCGGGTTTCTCGAGCCTTCGGAGAAGATCAACTTCTTCTGCAGGCTCGGTCGCGACGAGGTATCTTGACAAGCATGTCGCAAAATAGCCTTCTCTGTCGCCTTGGATCTCTAGCTGCAGGTTGGCAAGGGTATCCATCAGCTTTCTCGGATCCCGAGACTGCAGAATGTGCAGTTTTAGAGCATCTGCTTGCAGACCGTAGTCCCCAATATGATGTGCCGCTCCTGCCGCGACTTCGGCAACACGGCGTTGCTCGGGCGTGGTCCTGTAATAGAAGAAATCCCAATCTGGCCTCCCGGCATGTCGAATTGGAACAAATACCGGTAGGGTCGTGTGAGATGCCTGGCGAATAAAGAGCCCGTCGAAATCATCCAGGGTCACTCCGTCCGGGCGTTTTTGAAGTCCTGGCAATTCGATGCGGCTTTTGGCGAGCAACCACCGGATAAACGGCCGACTCATCATAAGCCTTGGGTCATTGTGCTCCACGGATCCAGCTAAAGCTCTCGCATGTTCGAAGAGTAGCCACATTGTTGATTCGGGGAGCCTCGTTTGGAGTACCCAAGAGGCAAAAAGGTCAAGCAGGCCCATGGTCGAGGATTCGTCGTAACAAGGGCGACTCCAATCTTTGAGAATCAAGTCCACGACCTCTGGGGCATAGTCGGTACCGAAGAGCTGTATCAGTGCGGGTCCGTCGCCAAACAATGCAGCTGACGCCAGGAAGAGATCCTTGAAGTCCCAAATACACTGCTCACTGACCAAATCAAAATACAGCTGTTTCCAATCAAAAAGCTGTCCCACATGCTCGATTTCTGTGCACACAGAGTGTTGGTCCGTGCAAATCCAAAGATAGTAAAGCACTTGGAGGCAGTGGACAAGACATTGGAGCTGGCGTGTGTAATCATCAGCTATGTGTAGCACACCCCGTGGGTTGGGAGACGCACCTCTGTCGAGCCGAGAGGCGTTTCGTGCCTGAGAGCCCTCAAGATGCCGCGGACGAGGTCCTCGACACGGCCCTTCCAGGTTTGTGGCCATCTGGCAGGGTATTGCCATACGAGACGCAGGAGATCGTCGTTATATTTCAAAATCATGCGCTTTCTGTCGAGGGGGCTGTCATCCCGCCCGTCGGACCCAAGTTCTGGGAGACTAGGCATGTTTCGAAACGCCTTGTAGTCCCCGGCAGACACAAGCATTTCGGCGTAGTGCACCCAAATGTATGGAACAGTGCTCAAATGTTGAAGTCGTGCCCTAAAGTGTTGCTTTGCCTCCTTGAACAGGCCAAGTCGTTTGAGGCGGCAAAACGCCTCGAGGTCCAACTTCCAGTCCTCTTCGACTTCCATCTCAAGCCGAACGGTTACGTCCCTGGTGGCTTGCGAGGGATCATAAACGATGTCCACTCGTCTTTCGGGGACTTCAGAGGCCGAAATTCGGGAAATTCGGGACTCGGCCGACTCTTCGGAAATACTTTCCATGTCTGATGACTCTTCTGAGTCCCCGTATCGAGGTGGTTGATATGACGAAGGTTTTGTTGAAGAGGCGGGCAAAGAACGGCCGCGGTCCGGGGCAGAGATGGCAGGGGCTCGGCCATTGGAGTCTGAACGTCGCTGGGTAGAGACAATAGACCGCCCAGGTTGAATTCTGGTACGGGACGCGGATCGATACCACTCATCCCAATTGGGCCGTTTTGACTTACGAGTCTCCGAGAAACGAACACGGGGGTGATTCCCTCCCGAACCGCCATGTTGACGGGAGCTCTTTGGCAGAGTATACCGGTATTCAGTATCAGGTTCGCGTCCATCGCGGGGTTCAGTGCGCTGGCCGGGATAAGAAGCGCGGGTATCCCTGGGGACGACGAAGGTGGCTGGGCTCGCTGACCGGCGTGGTACATGAGACTCCATGCTAGGTTTATTCGGGTTTTGGCGATCTTAGGACAGATGCAAGCCCGGAAAACGAACAAACTCGGGGGTGTTGCGAAATCAGGAGGTTCTGACAGCCCGGCCTGGAAGGACGGGTGGATGGAGGGAGGAAGGCGTCCCTCGTTAATTTGCTGGAAAGCCTCGCTGCCGCCGTATGCAGCGTCCCGTCGAATAATAATCCATGTGGAACCAATCGACCAATGAAACCGCGCGGGCTGACGGCGGTCGACACCAGAGCGGCCAGAATGTGGCAGTGTTCTTATTAGTTTCATGCATTTCCCTGCATTTTCCTGCATGCAGTGGGGGAGGGGAGCTCCAGCCTCGTGGTCCGCGGCGGTGCAAAAGACGCTCGACCACCCCGCTCCAGCCGCTCAGCTAACCGCCCAGGTTTCCTGCCTTGGACGCGAGGATGTTCTCGCTTTGAAAGTTGAAGTTTGTTGAACTGTCAAGCCAGTACGCAAAGCGTTTGAGAGACCCAAGGCGAGCGAGCTACCCGAACAATGGCTGAACAATCGACTCGACCGGTGTTGATGTCCAAAATACGGGTTCCGTACGGACGATGCGACTACAAGCGGTTCGACAACATAGCCTCGTCTCACATGCGCGCTGGCCGCGGCAGTATTGGCAAAGTCGAAGTGGATTGTCGCTTTCTCTTCACGAAATCTCACTGGGGCGTCGTCGGCGAGAACAAGAACCCGGCCGGCATCCTCTACCTGGATCTGGATCTCCGCCAGCCTCCGGACTGCAAACTCGAGTCAGCAACCGTCACGGTGACGCTGGAAGAGGAGGACGGGGAGGAGGACCGCATCGAGCACCTCTCTGGTTGCCCTGTCAAGTTTACCGACCACTATGGGCCCAAATCTCTCCGCGGAGAGCAGTCCTACGAGCAGACTAGGAAAGTCAAAAGGCGGACGCCCGAGGTGCAACTGCTGGGCTACGGGGCCGGGGGCCTTGGGGTGGACAAGGAGAAGATGGTGCAGACGGCCAGCCGATGGAAGTTCTCGGGCCACATCTGCTCGAGCAAAGGAAACCTCTGGTATAACAAGCTGCAATGGGACCTCCAGGAGAATCCGCTGGAACGCCAGCCGACACACAACAATCTCATCCACACGGCGTTTGCGCTCGAGCACAACGCGACTAGGTTCTACATGACGGTCCATGTTAGCGGCAAACTGGCCAGATTTTCGGACAAACTCATAAGCCGCTTCAAGTTCCGAAGCAAGGAGGAGAAGAACGAGGAGATAGTTACCAAGATCGAGTGGAGAGACGGGTATTCATCAAGCTTGCGGCTGGACCCGATTGCCCAGGACCTACATCCCGCCATGCAGCACCAGAACATGTCCCAGGTCCCAATCGAGCTGCCCAGTGCGTTGCCCGCCAAGTTCCGCCCGGAAACGACAAACCTGGCGTCGTCGGCCACGTACCACCAACCAGGCATAACGCCATGGTCAGCGCCCGGATTGCCGGCAAACGTTGTCGCAGAACCGTTGATGATAAACGATCCGGCAGAACACCTTCAGACTCCCCCCACCCTCGACGACCTGCGCCTGGTCTCTGGCATCACACCTCGGCCTCCATCCCCATCTCATTCCACAGCCACGCCCGAGCAACCCGAGCTTGACGACGTCTCAGAATCCTGGGGCTCAGAGACGTTGGTGAATTCAGCAGCCACCACTCCGGTCGATGAAGAGAGCACCACCGAGCGCATCACTGACACTTGGGAAGATAACTCGGGGAAAGCAACCGAAGAACCCGATCCCAAAAGTCAAGGAGCCGGGGCATGGCTAAGCGTCACTGCCATGCTGCTGTTCTGTTTCATGAAGATGTACGCTCTGTTTCTGAACTTGGTTGGCCACAACAGAGTGTCTCTGGAATCAAGGAAGAATCCGCCAATGGGTCGCTCTAAACTGGGCCCGGATAAGCTGCAGGAAGATGCTGGCGACGCGTGTTTTCCCTCCCCTCCCTCCTCTCGCGCTTTGCCCCCAACGCATGGAAGGCCCCAGACAGCACCGTCATTCAGACGTGGACTTGGGAAGGTGGATGACTTGGGTACCGATGGGATGTACTCGGCCCGTACCCGCGAGAGAAGTCGAACACCGGTGTGCGGGGAGAATATATGAACCCCTGGTAGGTAGCTTTTAGAGAACCCCGACCTTGAAGTCCCGAGAGCTAACTGTTGCAACTTGCCGCAGTCGTGGTTGTTGTAATTGCCGTTATCTCATTGTTCGCATGGTCTTTGCCGTTGGCATTGGTGGTTAAGATCCCAATAGGTGCCTATAATCCGAAAAGCCTGGCTAAAATTAAATGTTTTAAAATCCGGAACTTGAGTTGTGTGTAAAGGTGAGGTTTGAAGTCGGGGGAAGGAAGAAACCCTCCTCGTGCTACGGTGCTAGTAAGAGGTCCCGGCAAGGGAGCTATGTGGGGCAGCCATGGGACGACAGACCAAGCTTAGCTGTTAATATGCTAACAGAACCAACACAATCCACTACACAACTCAGCTAAGGCGAGAACATATCCCCGTCCAGCCATTCGGCGGAATTGAGCTCGATGCACCTCACTCAACCCTCACTTCCTTCCGTCTTCATTGAGAAACCGTGCATCAACCATCCAAAGACTCCAAATCAGCGGTTTCACGCTCACTAAACCCACCAGAAAGCGAATTGAAGCAGCCAGTCCGGTAAACCGCAAGATTACGAAATAGACTGCCACAATCCCGCAACCCTCCGACAAATCAACAAACAACTGGCTTCATGACCCGCCGCGACGCAGAGACAAATTGTTGAAGAAGATACAACAACACCATGGCTGATCTTCTCTATGAGCTACTCGCGCCGCCAGGACAACCATCATCCCGGACGGCGGCAGACCCAAGCGCACTCGAGTACCTCACAACACTGGCCTCGCAGCCGTTGTCGTCGCTGGGGTCATCCGAACCGCAGGCACTCGCGCAGTCATCTCACGGACTCCTTCTCTCCTTGCAAGCGCTCTCCAAGAAATCACACAAGCAGATCATCGAGTCTGCATCCCACCATGCAACCCTGCGCACCACAATACCGGCTCTGGCAGCGAGTACTGCCGAGCTGCGCAACTCCATCCCCAAGCTCGACAGCGAGGCCGTCCGCTTCTCCACCACGTACAACAAAAGCAGCGACAGTGATGTGCTGGCGCGGCGCAAAAAGGCGCTGCTGCTCTCGCGCAATGTCGAGCGGCTAGTCGACGTGCTCGAGTTACCGACGCTACTCTCTTCATCCATCTCTACCGCACCCGTCAACTACTCGTCCGCACTAGACCTCAACGGACACATCCGCCGTTTGCACTCCATCTACCCCAAGTCGCCCCTCGTGGCGTCAATATCCACCCAAGCCGACGAGGCGATGCGCACCATGGCCGCCAACCTCATCCTCTCCCTCAAAGCTCCCGGCCTCAAGCTGGCCGCCTCACTACGAACCATCAGTTGGCTGAGGCGGGTCCTGCCAGACCTCGAAGCTGCAGCAGCCGCAGCAGCAACCACCGCCGCTACCCCCGGTACCAGCGCCGGGAAAGGGCACGACTCTCAAGAGAGAGTCCTCGGCGCACTGTTCCTCGTCTGCCGCCTCGCGACCCTCATGACAATGCTCGAGGCCCTCGAACCCCTCCGCGAGCTCGCTGACCAGGAAAAGGCACGCCAAAAAGCCATCGGCAGCGGCAACGCCTGGTCGGGCGGGCAGCAGACGGAGCGGTACCTGAAGCGGTACATTGAGATCTTCCGCGAGCAGAGCTTCGCGATAGTCTCCATGTTCCGGAGCATCTTCCCCGCCGCGACGGCCGTGACCAACGACGGGCCGGCGGCGGAGGCGGCGGCGCAGAGCAGTGACCCCTTGGAACCGATGCCCTCAGCGCTGGCGACGTTCCCGCTTTACCTGGTGGACATGCTGCTCGAGACGCTACGGATGTATATGCCCACGGTGAGGGACCAGGCGGCCAGAGACAGTCTGCTGACCCAGGTGCTGTACTGTGCGGGGAGTTTGGGACGGTTGGGTGGGGATTTCGGGCTGTTTCTTGCTACGCTTGATGTTGGGCCCGAGGCGGAGGATGAGTGGGTTGAGGTTGTCAAGAGGCATCGGGCGCTGGCTGGACGGCTGGAGTCGATTGTCGGGGAGCAGAGGAGGGGGAGCTGATATGGGCACTGTGCGATTAGCAGATGACCTTACACCAAGTCATCATCCTCCGGCTCAACTATACATGGTTATCAGACACGGTGACTCATTTCCTGGTAGCAATCCGAATAATATTGCCTCGAGATGGCTCGACTGCCTATTCCTGGTTGGCTGCAGGCTGCGTGGCACGCGTGGGAACCCGGCGCCGTTCCGGGCTCGGGTCAAGCCGGCAGATGCGGATCCGGCGGACCCTAGGCGCAGAATTGGCATGCCGTCATAGGCCGGGCATCCATGCTCTTCTTCCGCAGCTTCTCCATCCCGACTTTTTGCTCCAAACACACCAGCAAGCACGGCCCCTTTCAAGTTTCCCCAGCTCAATCAACATGGATTCCCCCATATAGAGAGCTGTATCGAGAATGGCCGGTCCGTATCTCAAACACACAAAGCTTTAACGACATTTCTTCCCGGGTTCGACGCTTCAACTCTGTCTGCCCCGCGGAACACGAGACACACACACTCCCAGAGAAAGAAAAGAGTTCCGACGCCGCAATGTCCGATGGCTCCCGCACGGCGCTTTCGAAGTCGAGTACGGCCAGCTTCCCTCCACTCTCGGCCAACTCCTCAAACTAACCGCAGCTCGCGTCTCCAGCCTTCCACTTCGCCGCCGGCCTCGGCTCCGGCGTGCTCTCGGCCGTCCTTCTGCAGCCCATCGACCTGCTCAAGACCCGCGTCCAGCAATCCGGCGCGCACACCCTCGCCGCCGCGATAGCCGACATCCGCGCCGCGCCTCGCCTCCTGCCGGCCCTCTGGCGCGGCGCCGTCCCATCCGCCCTCCGCACGGGTTTCGGCTCGGCAATCTACTTCACCTCGCTCAACGCCATCCGCCAGAGCGCCGCGCGCATCTCCCCGCTGTCCCCCAATTCAACCTCGACATCATCGTCCTCCTCCTCCCTCCCAAAGCTCTCCAACACCTCCAACCTCCTCGCCGGCGCCGTCGCCCGCTCGCTAGCAGGGCTCATCCTGATGCCCCTGACGGTGCTCAAAGTCCGCTACGAGAGCACCCTCTACAGCTACACATCACTCGCCTCGGCGGCGCGCGACATTGCGGCGCGGGAGGGCGCGCGGGGCTTTTTCGCGGGCTACGGCGCCACGGCCATCCGCGACGCGCCGTACGCGGGGCTGTACGTGCTGTTTTACGAGCAGAGCAAGAAGCGGCTTGCCGCGCTGTTTCCAGCTTCTTCTTCTTCTTCTTCTGGGGAAGTATCACAAAGGGGAGGAGGAGGTGGGGGGGGAGCGGAAGCGGAAGCGCTTTCGCTCTCGCACGCGGCCGGCATCAACTTCACGAGCGGGGTGCTGTCGGGCATCGTGTGCAGCGTCATCTCGAACCCGTTCGACGCCGTCAAGACGCGCATCCAGCTGCAGCCGGGCCAGTACCGCAACATGGTGCAGGCGGTGCGGCGCATGGTCGGGGAGGAAGGCGTGCGCGCGCTGTGGGACGGGCTGGCGCTGCGCATGAGCCGCAAGGCCGTCAGCTCGGCGCTCGCGTGGACCGTGTACGAGGAGCTGATCCGCCGGGCCGAGGGGGGCTGGGGGGGCAGTGGCAGTGGTGGACGGGCTGAGGCTAGGAGTCGGCTCTGACTTGACTGATGACGGTTGACTGACACACACTACTTCACACACTTGCATAATAGGGGAGTTTTGGTTTGGGCGAGAAGCGGGTGTTTTTTGAAAGGTGGAGCGGGGGGGAAGGTTGTTTGTTTTTGTTTATAGAGTGTACTGTTATTGTACGATACCTGTTGGAACTCCCCTACCCTGTCCTAACCTTAAACCTACCCTACACCCTAGAGAGAGCCATATCATTCAAAGGGAAGATACGGCATGGAAGATGAAAGAGAGAGCTAAACAGGCCACAGCGGGATTGGAGGACCACCGACTTGATCAAGAACTTTGTTGGCCGGAGCAAAAAAAGCCGGAGTTGGGAAGAGAAGGAACAGAAACGGATAGATACGAAAAACGATCTCGACTCGTGTAAAACAAACGTAGACAACAACCTAATCATGACTCATGCTTATCGTTCTTCATCCCATACTCATAAACCTCCCCTCTACCCAACCCTCCCTCCCTCGTCTTGCGCTATCCAAAAAAAAAAAAAGGAACCAGAGCGCGTCGTCCGCCACACACACACACACGCACACACGCACACACAAGACTCGCCAAAATAAAAGGGTATCCGGATCCAGCGCAAACGACGGACGGCAGTGACAAATCAAGTGTCATCATCACCTCGGCCGGCCGCCGGCCAGATACATCAGCAGGCCGGGCGACTTGCTGCGGTGGCGTTTCGGGCGGACAAACTCGTACTCGCCCGAGCGGTGCCGGTGGTGGTGGTGGCGGCCGTCCTTGACCTCGAGCATGATCTTTTCCTCGCCGCTCCGCCGCTCGACGAGGCGGAGCTTGCTCGAGTGCTCCCACAGCATCGTCTGCTCCCACTCGGGCACCCAGCGCTTGATCAGGACGTAGTTCGGGTCCTGTGTAAGGGAAATGAAGGTTAGCTGGGGACTTTTGAAGGGGGGGGGGTTTGATTGATTGTCTGAATTAGATTAGATGGATTGGACTGGACTGGACCTACCGGGTCTCTCTCAAAGTCAATCTTGTAAAAGATCAACGTTTCAATGTCGAGGTGGCGGAGCGACATGCGCGTGTAGGTTGGCCGGGCGATCTGCTTTTCCTCCTCCTTCTCCTTCTCGATCTTCTTCTTCTCCATGATGGCCTCGATGTCCTTCTCGTCCAGCCCGGAGTGGATCAGCCGCTCCTGCAGTTGGCGTTGGACTTCCTTGTCCAAAGCTTCCTTCTGCTGCTTCTCTTTTTCAAGGCGCTCCGCCTCCTTGGCCTTCCACGCGACGATGGCTTCCTCGGCCTCCTTCTCCTTGCGCTTGCGCTCGTCGTGGGCCTTCTTCTCCTCCTCGAGCTTCTTGAGCTCGAATTCGCGCCGGACCCGCTCCTCCTCGTCCTTCTTCTTCCTCTCGCTATGGATGCGCTCCAGCTCGGCGAGGGCAGCCTTGGCCTTGCTCTCGTCCTGGAACGCCTTGTCGCGCCTCGCCTCCTCCTCGGCGCGTACCCGGCGTTCCAGCTCAATCTTGCTCTTCTGGTACTCGGCCTCCTCCTGGGCCTGCTTCTCGCGCTTGCGCTCGTCCTGCTGCTTCTTGAGCCGCCCCAACTCGTCGCTGTCCTTGGCCAGCTGGGCCTGCTCCTGGCGCGCATGCGCGAGCTTCAGCTCCTCCTCCTCGTGCTTGATGCGGGTGATCTCGCGCTTGAGGCTCATCAGCTCGTACTCGTCCCTGTACCGGTCGTGGCGGAGCTCGTCCTCCTCCCTCCGCTGGCGCATCTCCAACTGGGCTCGGGCTTGCGCGAGGTCGGCCTGCTCCTTGGAGTACCTCTCCATCTGGCGCTGCTCCTCCCTTCTCTGGGTCTCGAGCCGGACCGCAGCGAGCTGTTCCTCCACGGTTTGCAGCTTCCACTTATCCCTGGCGTCCTCGAAGTGGCTGTGCGCGCTCGAGGACCGGCTGCGGGCACGGCTGTGCGAAGACCGGTGTCTGTGGTGGCGGCGATGATGGCGAGACGAGACACGGGAGTCGTCGTCTGACGACGAATCCGAGTCGCGCTCTAGCCGGCGCCGATCGATAACCGGCTGGTTGATGACCACCTGAGGAGCAGCGGCAGGCGGCGGCGGCGGCGGCTGCCTCATCTGGACCGGCGGGGACCGGCGCTCTCTCGAACGGGAGCGGGTATGCACAATGGTCATGCGCTCATCGGCCCGGCGCCCGGGGGGGTTAAAGTAGCCGGTTGTGGCCGGCCGCTCCCGCACATCCCTGATGGTCTGGATGAAGTGCGGATGCCCAGGCGGAGGCGGAGGAGGGACCCGGCGGAACCCCCCTGGTGATTGGTCGCGAGTGTGTCTGTGTCGGAATCTTAATATCTCCGAAGACTCGTCGCTGGAGTAGTCGTAGCTACCAGGCATGTTGAAGAACCTGTGTCCTCCTTCTCAGCCGAGCTCTCTAGATGCGCTGGTAACACTCCTCCGAAGGCTGATCGAACGGGACTCCTCCGAAGGCCGATCGAACGGGGTTTTGATTCTCGAGTTTTAGAAAGATGGCCTTGACAGTTTGTTTACAGGAGGAACAGAGTTTTCAGGAAAGGAAACGTGAGAACAACAGAGAAGAAAGGTTTGCGCCGCACTGAAGGGGGGGGTCAGGAGGGATGGTAAGCCGCCAACAGAGCGGGGGTGTGACCCACCATTTATTCGGCGCTCGCATGCGGCGGTCAGGACGGACTCGAGCAAGATGGGACTCATGGCCAGCCCAGGAATGAGGGCTGCATGAGCCGCGGACACACAGCAAATCAGGAAGGACGGAGAGCTCCCCCAAGCCTGTACAGTGCGGGACCTGCGACGGCAGCCATGCCCCGCTGCGCTGACAAGTATTCGGAACAACGCATGATGGCAGCCTGGCGGTGGTGTGCCACACGGAACATCGCCGCGACGAGGTACTGTTCTCTTTGGGAGGGTGGGAGCACGCCTTTCTCCCACAGTGGCCGCTGTTGGTTGGCCTAGGAGGACCGGATCCTGGGTGGGCGGGGGATACAACAGATTGCTACCCCATGTACGGCCCGGGGTTGACCGCGCAGGTCTGCGGCAGAGCTGGCTGGCGGCTGGGGGGCTGTGAAAAGAGGGCACCCGCTTGCTGCTTGCTGGATCTTTCATGCCTCTTGGGGGGGAGGGGGGGGGTCCACGGGTGTGAGGTTGCGTAAACGCCACCAGTAATTCCGCTCTCCGATGGGAGGGGTCCTAACGAAGATGGTACCGACACACGGAGAGCTTCGCCTTGTGGTAAGGGAACCACCCTCCCACCCCGATGTGTTGTCGCGCAACGAGGAGGACGTCTTCAATCCCAAGGCCGCTCACAGGGTTACCGCAGTGGCAAATGACTGCAGTAGGTATTCCGTCCCGCCCGTCTCCTCCCCGAGCACCTGTTCGTGAGAGAAACGTCGTCAGCCGCCAGGGTCGGGACAGTGCGTGCTCCGTAGGGCTAGGTGAGGGGCTGGGCCGAACGCCCTAGCAGTGTGCAAGGATCGCTCGGGCCTGTGGTTGGCCTCGGCGGCGTGCGAATCGGCCTGGGGGGTCGGGCAGCAACATGGTGACAAGGCTGGTCCCCACCTGGCAGTCAAGTTCATGATGTTCACCAATCCCATCAACACGGAAGTGCGGTGTCGCACATGCGCGCCCAGCTAGCTTGTGTCAGGTTATTTGAGGATATCGGGTTGCGACCAGTAGCGAGCAAGCAAGTAAACGGTCTGGAAGTCACTGGTTGAGACCAGCTGATGGATGAACTGGAAGAGTGAGCTCCAGAAACGAAACCGGTCTTGGCAGGCGAGACGCCATCCCGATTGACGCGGCCCCGCCTTCCAGGCATCAATCAGATTTTTGCCCCTTCGCAGGTGGGGACAGGATTCCCAGAAGCTCGACCCCGCTCAGCGCTGAGTCACGCACAGTGTCCATACAGTACTACCTAAGTTGACAAATAATCAGTACTAGTACCAACAGTGACCACTGCATCACCGCAGTTACTTTTGAGACTTTCTATGCTGCTTACCGAGGTGTCTGGTCTCAGGCGACTTTTGGGAGGCCGAAATCGCCCAAAATCATTCTCATCCCCTCATGCCGGAAAATGTTGGCCTGATCCCGCGATGCCTACCTTACCTATGGTTAGGCGACTGACAAAACCCTCAACCTGACGCTGTCTCACCCTTTCTTCCGGCACCAGACCATGCCGTGCCAGGGCGTTTGTGCCTAGAATTTGCAAATGCCGTTGGTTCTATTTTGCTGCACCCGAGCGGGTGCCGGTGACACCCCATTTGCCCAGCCATCTCAACCCTGCCCTTCCTGACACATGCCTCGCTCCGAACCACGATCACGGCTGTCCGCTACCCTTGAGCATCTTCTCGATATGTTCCTGGCTGTTCTTGGCCGTTGTCTCGAGATAGTGCAGCCGTTTCCCCATGCCATCTATCTCGGTCTCAATCTCCTTGATCTGCGAGCCCAGCTTGTCCTGTAGGCCTGGGACGGGCACCGCAACAAACCTGGCGAGGAGGGGCTTGTTAACCTGGTTCTCCTTGAGAAGCGGGGCAAAATAGAAATAGGGAGGGGGGGAAACATACATTTTTCCAACGCCCTCGTACACGGGTGTATCGGACGGCAACGAGGCCATCTCACTGCTGGTCAACTGGGCCAGCCGCATCTCGCGTTGCTTGCTCGCGACTTGGGTGCGGACCAGGCTAATCTGCTGCTGCGCGGCAATGGCCTGGGACTCAATCTCTCTCACCAGCTATTGACGCCGTCAGCATTAAGAGTCAGGCGATGGGGGATAGGTATCGATGCCCGACCTGGGGTGACTCGCCTTTTGCAGCGCCTCGTTGGAGATTGACATGTTGACGAATCACCTCCAGAAATGAGGCTGGCTCAAACTCGGGCGTAATAGCTTGGGCTGCGGCGTAAAGAAAAGGCCGGATGTTGTAATTGCCACTTGTGGTGTGTAATGCGGATCTCACGATGCTGCCGTGCTCATCTCATCCGTTTGTCTGCCCGAAATTTAGCTCGGGGGTGTGACAGTGCGAGAAGGGAAGATTTCGCACATGGTGACCAGGAGACCGAAGACAACTTGAACAACTACACACTACATACACAAAAAGGGGCAGATGACAACAGACACGACAATTTCGCGTATAACAGTTTCATGGGATGATACTTCAAAGATAACCTAGTCAAGGTTCCCAAGTCTAGGCTAATATCGGCCCCTGAGCAATGCCCTGTAAGAGAATCAAAGTAGACTCCAGCTCGTGCGACAGATTCCTCTATGGTCATCCCAAGAACAGACGAGATAACCAGGTTACTGGGCCTTCTTCTTCTTGTAACCATTCACTGAGGCGCCGAGCCTGGGAACAACCTGTGGAATGGACCGCAAAGGCGCCCAGTCCAACACGAAGTCCTTCTCGCCGCCGTCGAGGCAACGGTTGAGCCACACCCTCCAGAGGATCAGGTGGTATGCTATATCAAATAGGTTAGTGTTTGGATGACGCTGAGGCCTCATGGGTTTCACATACCGCCTGCTTCCACGTCAGCATCATAGAGCCAGAAGACAAGAGGAGGAAGAAGAAAGCAACTCACCTAAACCGGTCAAGACGTGCCACCATCCATGGCCCTCCAGTATCACCGACCAGGGGAGCATTATTTGCTTCTTGGTTATGGTTAGATCGTGGCAGTAGATATTATCCATATTCCACATGAAGAAGCCAGCCAAGAACAGAAGGATGCCTTGCAGCAAGGGTTAGTGGCACCGTCCACAAAACACTGGGACTATCAGATGGGGTTCTACAGACCGGTAAGACCCAGCCTATGCATTTCCCGCATATAGCGTCCACACTCGGCGGGATTTCGCTGGCTCAACTTGGGCTTCAAGTCCCTCTCCATGGCGTAAGAGCTGCTGAAGACGGTGGCGGCCGTCAAGAGGCCGTAAGCCACCTGGTGGAAGACGGGGTCCTTTGCGTAAAGATAGTAGACCTAGTCATGCCCATCCATCATCAGCCGGCCGACGAAATAAAGCAAAACCCCATCCATGATAACAACAAACCGTGATGAATGTAGCCACGCCCACAAGCGCCGCCGCGATCAGGGCCTTCACCTTCGCCGAGCGCCGGTACGAGAAGGTGGCAAACGCCATGATACACACGGTGTAAATCATGGGCAGCTCGTCAGCAAGCTGCATCTCATCTGCGATAAGGAGTGTAAGACAAGACGACACAAGCACGGGGTAACATAAGCAGCGGGAAAACAGGGCAAGGCAAGGCAAGCAAAACTAACAGTGCAGCGTGGTGTGGAACGCCATAGAACCCAGGCCAACGACAATGTACCCCATAAAAGCGAGGATGAACACCCTCGAGTGTGAATAGGCAATCACATTTCGCAGGCCCTTGAACCCAAGCCACATAAACACCAGGTTCGTGAGCGTGTTGATGGCTTCGGCGCAGTAGAAGGTGATGTTGTAATCCTGGATTGGAGTGTAAGCCGAGAAAGAACATGGGGTTAATCCAGGTTAGGTAAGGTAGGCATCCTACCTCTTCACACCAGTTCAGGGTCGACGTCTGTTCCCCCCAGAATCCCTCGCGGGATTCCCGGTAGGGGATCTGGAGTGCCGATGCCAGTGCCATGGTTCGCTTGTTCGAGTCCTTGGCCTATGGGATGCCGTGATGCGTGGAGCTGAGTTCGGACTGGCTCCCCCGCGCTCGGTTCCGTGTATACGCGGGCCGTTTGGGTACCCGGGACCGGGAGGGACGGGATGGACGTCAGCTCTTGTGGCAGTGATGCTCGTGGTTCCGTTCAAAGGCGGATCCAAGAGGTGTTAAGTAAGTTCAAAAAATGTACACTGGAGAGTTGCGAGAATATAGATGGTATAAGTGCAAGAATACCGGGTTTTGTAGAGTGATGAGTGATGCCCGGCAGCCGGAAAAAAAAGAAAAAAAACCGGGATCGGATCTGTCGGACGCGACTGGGATATGGCAATCAGAGATTCACGGCCGCGATCATGCAGTTTCTTGACATCTACTATGGAAAGGAGACAGCAGTCAAACGCGCAACGCGCCTTGTTGTTGCGGAAACTCCTAGGTAGCACCGGATGCACCGTCGCTGAATCCTCGAGAGCCCGAACCAACGCCCGCGACCCGAATTAAGCCCGAGATGTGCTATCTCCGCGGCTTGGAATGCCTTGAAAGGATTTAAAGGAGTTCCTAGAAAGGCGGGTAAGACGCGGAACGCTATGGCTGGGAACTCGGCCGGGTTTGTTGACTCCCATCTGGTCAAGAGCTTTTGGACGGGTCAGTTCACCAAAAGAGGGCATCGTCGGAAATCTGACATCATGTTGAGAGCCGCCAGAGTCCGGACCGAAATCAGGCCCCCCAACCTTTCTTTGAATGGTCCGTGCCTGTCGCCAAGGCCTGAGTGATGTTTTGGCCCCCACACATGAAGGGAATGCGCTGGAGAACCAATCAACTGGGGTCGGTCGGCCCTGGATTGCTGACAGCGGTTGCCTGGAGCCGTCACGAAGTCATACGAAGTCTTGGCTTGGATTTGTCGACGCCAAGAGTACAGATTACGATGCTGGGATAATCTCCCATCTTTGCTCGACAACAGAACGCTTCGACCAATTCGACACTGACGAGAGTTATGCATCCCCGAGAAATCACGACATAACGCCCCGCGAACCAAGTTAAACCAGCGACCCCTCCCTGTCCGTCGCGCAACAACCAACCACAGTGGCACGATCCCGAATCGCCCATCTTGCACAGATGGATTAGATGTCCGACAACCGACGCACGCGCCCACCCCAGCTTCATTTTGATGGCTAGATCATATCGGCTACTGCCACATACCGCGCTCCTGTCACAACGCAATGGCGGCCCCGAATCGCTGGGGTTCGTTTCTCTCCCAGGCCGTGGCCGGAGTAGAGGCCCGTCTGGACAACATCCTCGCCGAGAATGAAGAAGGCGCCGCGCAACCGAAGGACGCCAGACCGGCGTCCCCAGCGTCGCCAGCTAAACAGAGCCCTGGTATGTCTTGTTAGCTATTGATATGTTCAAGCACATGTCCCTGACGACTCGGATTGCTTGCAGCTATCTCGCGAACTGCGTCGACTGCGCGCACCAATGATCGTCTCCAAGAACGCCTGGCGAGGGCCCTAGCGGCCAAGTCGGCCGGCCGGAACTCGGTATCTACGCAGGGAAGCCCGCGCCAGAGTCTCGATGCGGCGAACCGCAACTCAATCGACGGTGTAGACCGCTCTAGCCCAACCACGAAGGAGTTCGCCAGGGAGACACCCTCTCCGCGTGGTTCGCAGGATGTCGCGAGGGAATCCCAAGATGGTGATGCGCCACAGATGGCGGAGAAGGAAAGCGCAGTCAATGGTGGAAAAGGGGTTCAGGAGTCGGCGGAGGAGGTCAACGGTGCAAGGAGCTCAGCAGACCTACCACCTCCGATAACATCGCCCCCCAAAACTATACCAATAATAGTAGCCCCAGAACCTATGCCGCCTGCAAATATGCAGACGGCCTCCGATGACGCCGGCGACGAGGAGCTGGTGAACGACAGCGACGACAAGACCGTCGAAGATACTCAGCTGCAACACCAGGCGGAGATCCACGGTTTCGTGGAGCGCATAGACGCTCTGGAGGCGAAACTGCAGTTCCTTGCACGGGAGGCCACGGACTCGGCTAGGAAGGCCGCCTTGGCCGCTCCGGCGGGAAGCGTTGAAAAGAAGCTGGCCGAAAAGGACCAGCAGATTGCGCAGCTGATAGAGGAGGGCAAGAACCTGGCGAGCACAGACCACAAATACCGCGCCCTCGTGAAGAAGCTGCGTGTGAATATTGCTGAGAACGAGAAGGAGCTGGGCACACTCAGGGTAGCCAAGGATAAGTCAGGCAAGGAAATTGGAAACCTGCGCAGCCGGGCCCGTAGAGCCGATGAGCTCGAGAAGATGCAGGACAATCTACAAAAGCGTCTCGACCAAACGCAAAAAGAACTTGGCGCTCTGCGGCCAGAGGTCCGCTCGAAGGATAGCACCATCGCGGAACTCCGGTCCCAGCTGCAAAAGGCCACCGAGCAAGCAGACTCCATGGCCGCCAAGGTGAACAATCAGGCGCGGGAACAGGACAAACGGCGGATTGCAGACCTGGAAGACGAAGTCGCTGCTCTCAAGGTTGAAAAGAACCTGGTCGCCGACCGCGGCAAAGCGCAGGCTACGGAACTACGCGAAAAAGCGGAGCGGGCCGGCGAGCGGGCGCGAACACTGGAGCTCGAGCTCAAGGCAGAGGCACAGGTAATGGAGGGCAAGCTCGAGGCGATGCGGATGCGGGCCGAGGAGGCGTCATCGGGCGCCGCGGGTGACTCGCAGGCTAAGCTACTGCGGCAGGTCGAGACTCTGCAGACGCAGTACTCGATTGCGAGCGGTAACTGGCAGGGCATTGAGACGACGCTGCTGGCGCGGATCGCGGGGCTGGAGAAGGAGCGGGATGAGGCGCTACAGAGGGAGTCGGACATGCGGAGGAAGGCGAGGGAGGCTGTGAGTATCGCTGTGTTCATCATCGCCCTGAATAAAATGCTGACGTCTGTAGGCCGTCCGCGCAAGGCGTCAGGAGGAGGAACTGGAAGAGGCCAACACGAAGATCCCTACCATCCAGGAGGACGTCAAGACCTACCAGAGCCAGCTCGACTCACTCCAAAAGCGAGCCGAGGCAGCCGAATCAGCACTAGCCAAGACCAAGGCTGAATTCGATAAACAAAAACAGTCCTGGGAGGCCGAAAAAGAAGAACGCTCGCTCCGAGAGCCACCAGAACGGCCCCGCTCGTGGCTGGAAGGCCTCCCCGGCGGCTCGTTCCTCAAGCCCGAGAGCCGACCGGCCTCGCCACAACTAACCAACCCGCAACGAACCTTCAGCACCGACTTCCTCGGCATCACATCCCTCACCAGCAAAGCCCGCAAGGTGTCGGCGCCATCCAGCACCAGCGACGCCGGCATCAGCGGCTTCGAGTCGCGCATGCCCTTTTCCCGCCGGCCCTCGGCCCAACCACCCACCCGACCCACCATCAGCTCCAACCCAAGCGGCGGCGGCGGCGGCATCTTCAGCCCGCTCTCCGTCTTCAGCCCCACCTCTGAATCATCGCCTCCCTACCCCAGCGGCGGCGGTGGGGGTCACCCGCTCGATAGGGAAGTGCAACGCGGCGAGGACGCGTTCGGCAGCGGTGGTGGCGGCGCACCGGAGCGGTCGGCCTCGCCGCAGCAGATGCTGCAGGACATGGTGTCGGTCTCCACCGTCGCCGCGGGCCCGTCGGTGCAGCTCGTCGAGCGCATGAGCGCGGCGATTCGCCGGTTGGAGAGCGAGAAGATGGCGGCGAGGGAGGAGCTGGCGAGGATATCGCGGCAGCGGGACGACGCGCGGGGCGAGATTGTCGCGCTGATGCGGGAGGTGGAGGGCGGCAAGACGGCGGTGAAGAAGGTGGAGGTGCTCGAGACGGCCGTGGCCGAGGTCAAGGAGCGGTATGAGACCACGTTGGAGCTGCTCGGGGAGAAGAGCGAGCTGGTGGACGAGCTGCGGGCGGATGTGGAGGATGTCAAGGCCATGTATCGGGATTTGGTGGAGAGGACGATCAAATGAGGCGAAAGAAAGGGATGAAGGACCGGACTGACTGGATGGACTCATGATTCATGTAGCGAGATTTCTTTTTTGGCATTGGCAGTGTGTGTGTAGACGGATCAAAAAGATACCATCGAGCAGGGAGTTGATTTTGGGTTTTGCTATGCCGTCTCGCTCTCTCGATCCTGGCTTAGCCATCAACCTATCTCCCTCCCACCCATGAACCGGGAGTCGCTACGTATCTCAACCGGTTGCTCTCTCTACAGCTCAATGCCGTCCTCCTCAGCCATGCGCTCGATGTATTTCCTGACCTGTTTTTGGTCGCATTAGAATCTGGTGAACCATGCAGGGCAGTGAGTAGAGTGGTGAGCAAAACATACATCCTTCCCGGGGGCCAAATCCAATGGCAAACACCCATCCACATCCTTCTTGTCCGTCTCGGCGCCCGCCTTTAGCAGCGCGATCGCGGCATCTCCTATTACGAATCAGCACTTTTCATCAGCACCGCCCCCCCCCCAACCTTTCACAAAAAGAGAGAGAGAGAGAGAGAGTGAGAACTTACCGTGCCCCTCGGCGATGGCATGGTGCAGGGCCGTCTGGCCGGCCGAGTCGGTCGCGTTGATCGGGCTGCGGTGCTTGATCAAGAGGTTGAGCATGGGCACCGACCCGACGGCCGCGGCGCGGTGCAGCGGGTACTGGCCGCGCTTGTCGCGGACCCGCGTCGACGCCGCCGGGGTGTGGTTCTCGAGGAGCTTGCGCGCCAGGTCGAGGTTGGTCTTGGAGGCGAGGAAGTGGAGGACTGTCTAGAAGCACAATACAGAAAAATGGCGGGTTAGATATGGGGGTTGTGGTGATGGTGAGAGGGGGGTTGAGGGTGGTGCTTGTTCGTACTTGGCCGTTGTTATCTAAAAGGGGTGGTTAGTAACAGTCGGTCGGTTTAGGAAGAAAGCTCGGTGACATACTTGTCTGGTTGACGTCTGCGCCGCGGGCAAGGAGGATGTCGGCGACCTTGTCAGCGTCCCTAACGCTGGCGGCAATCATGAGGGGAGTCCAGCCGCTGTCGTCCTGTGTGATCGGTCAGTTGGTGTGTGTTTTACTCGTCGCGAAAAGAACGACATACCTCGGCATCCGGGTCAAACCCCTTTTGGCTGATCAGCAGGCTGACAATCTCGGGCTGGTTGTAGGATGCCGCCCAGTGAATCGGCAGCCGACCATCGTCGTCCTTGAGTTGGGCAAGCTTCGGGTTGGCCTAGTTGAGTTGTCTCAGTTAGTGCCAGCAAGACGAAGCGACCACGAAGAATAGGAAACAAACATGAAGAAGAGACTCCACGATGGTGACTGAAGAATAGCAATAAACCTGTCAGTAATTGTTTTTGCGTTCACAACCTAAGTCATCACGACCGACTCACTCTTCCCCTCCCGGGCAGCCGCATGTATGGCGTACTTGGACTCGGCCTGGTCATCCATGTTGCTCTGCTGAATCTGGCAAAGGTGGAGGTTGTGGATGTAAAGTCGCAATACGCCGAGAGAGAAAGCTAACCGAAATAATCCGGAAACTTCTTTTCGGTGCCAGTATTACGGCTTGGTTGAACGTCATGTAAGTGATGCCTTCCAGAATCGAGGTGTGCCAGGATCAGGCCATCCAAAGGATGCAGGGTTTCTCGACACTGTGCGGGTCAGGTCGCTGGATTTGACAGCTGTGGCTTGAGCTTCAGCCACATCTTAGATTTTGGGGACCTTTGCAAAGAGGAAACTTGAAGGCTTGAAGGGGACACAGCAAGTGGAGCCGTCGCCATCATCGACCATCAAAGCGCGACGAGACTGCGACCAGGCCATCAGCTTCACTAAAAAACAACCTCGAAGCCATCCCGCATTCGAATTTCCGAGATACGATACCCACTGCCACAGTCATGGCCGCAGAAGTAGCCGCCAATGGCCCCGACGTCTCGCGTCTCGAGGCCCTGATCCGCGACAACGCGCGCAAGACGAAATCCATCTACGCCAACACAACCTCAGACTCATCGGCCCGGAAACGCATAAAGCTCGACCCCGGCCTGGCATCCGAAGACCCGGACATTACGAAATCCGCCCTCTCCCTCCGTCTTCACGCCGAATACAACGATGTCCAGACCCTCCCCGAATTTATCGCCAAGAAGCTCCCCACGGCCGGTCCGCGCAAGAAGAAGCCCAAAGCAGGCGAGGAGGCGCCGTCACAGTCAGAAGAGCACGCACGCAAGTTGATAGAGGGAATACCAGCGAGTAGGACGGCCGGCGCAGCAGGAGGCGCCAACTCCAACGCCCTGGTTCTCTCTCGCAACCGGCCCGCCGGCGCCAGCACCGCTGCCGACGGCAAACCCCAGCAGCGCAACGAACCACAAAACATGAGCCTCAGCCGCAAGCCTGACAGCATGCTGGCGCCACCGCGGCCAGACTGGCATGCGCCGTGGAAACTGCAGCGCGTCATCAGTGGCCACCTGGGCTGGGTGCGGGCGCTGGCGGTCGAGCCAAACAACCAGTGGTTTGCGTCGGGCGCCGGGGACCGGACCATCAAGATCTGGGATATGGCGTCGGGCCAGCTACGGCTGACGCTGACGGGGCACATCTCGACGGTGCGTGGGCTGGCTGTGTCGCCGAGGCATCCTTATATGTTTTCGTGTGGTGAGGACAAGATGGTCAAATGTTGGGATTTGGAGACGAACAAAGTGGTCAGTAGCGCTGCATACAAACACCATCATGGGATAATGTGATACTAATGGATGATGACTACTTACAGATCCGTCACTACCACGGCCATCTCTCCGGCGTCTACGCCCTCAAGCTACACCCCACCCTCGACGTCCTCGTTACCGGCGGCCGCGACGGCGTCGCCCGCGTGTGGGATATGCGCACGCGGAGCAACGTGCACGTGCTGTCCGGCCACTCGGGCACCGTTGCGGATCTCGTCTGCCAGGAGGCCGACCCGCAGGTCATTACGGGCAGCCTGGACTCGACGGTGCGCATGTGGGACCTGGCGGCGGGCAAGTCGATGGGCGTCTTGACGCACCACAAGAAGGGCGTGCGCGCGCTGGCGACGCACCCGACCGAGTTCACGTTTGCCACGGGCAGCACGGGCAGCATCAAGCAGTGGAAGTGCCCCGAGGGCGCCTTCATGCAGAACTTTGAGGGGCACAATGCGATCATCAACACCATGTCGGTAAATGATCAGAATGTGTTCTTTTCTGGCGGCGATAACGGGTCGATGAGCTTCTGGGACTGGAAGTCGGGGCACCGGTTCCAGGCTCTGGATACGACGGCGCAGCCTGGCTCGCTCGATGCCGAGTCGGGTCTCATGAGCTCCATTTTTGATCGGTCGGGCTCGAGGTTAATATGTGGCGAGGCGGACAAGACAAGTAAGTTCCTGCTTATGGCTCCCGAGTCGTTTGTTGTTTGGATCGGATACTAATGCTGTGCAGTCAAAATCTGGAAGGAGGACCCGAATGCCACACCGGAATCACATCCGCTCGAATGGAAGCCGACCTTGTCAAGGAGGAGGAAGTTTTAGATGGCGAAAGGATTTGTTGTAGAAGTCATGACTGTACATATTTGCACACGAGGAAGCGTCAGACGCAATTGAGAGTCGAGGTTTTCCCTACTCTCGTCTAATGGGATATGGGTATCTCTACAGAATCATACCAAGTGCCTTGATCTCGGGATCATCCCGGAACGCCAACCTGACCTCCTCATCCCCCACCGCGAGGCGCATCTTGCTCGGCCGCTCTGCCTTGTGCGCCTCCAAGTTGATGATGCCTGCCCCCGTGAGGTCCACCGCGGCCGCACTCAGTCCAGCAGGCCGTACAAGCTGTGAAGTGTTCTTGGCCCGCATCGACACCATCAGCCCCGAGTCACCCCCCCCACCTCCTCCATTTATTGCAGTGCCCGCCGCCTTCCGGTCAAGCAATGTCAGGGGCCTGCTCTCTCCCGCTGCCAGCTTCAGCGTCCGCTGCATCTCCTCGAGCACATCCCCAAACGTGCTCTCCGCCAGCCCCGTCCGCTGCGTGCGCATCAGCAGCGCGGCCAGCAGCAGCCGTGAGGCAAAGGGAAGTGAGCGCAGGTACTGCTGCAGCGGATTACTCGTCGCCTCGCTGATGGCGCGGCGGACCGTCTCGATGGTGACCCTCCCAGCAGCAGCACCCTTCTTCTTTTTGGGTGTCTCCTGCTGCAGCTGGCCCTTCCGCCCCTTTTTGCTCGGCGTATCTGGGGCATCACCACCACCACCACCACCCCCCACCACCTCCTTCGCATCCGCCTCGGCCAACTCGACCGCCCTCCTACAGATATCCAACGCCCTCCTCGCATCCCCACTCACCGCCGCCACCTTCCTCGCCGCAAACTGCACCGCGTCCCCGTCCACGATATCCCCGGGCACGCCCTCCAACCGACTCTGCACAATCCGCATGAGCTGCTCGTGGTTATACCCGGGGAACGTAATCCTCGTCAACCCCAGCCGCGAACTAATCTTGTTACTCAGCGTGCGCTCGGGCAAGTCCATCGTGTTGGCGACGGCGAGCACAATCAGGCGACTATGCCGCAGGCCGGGCCAGTTGAAAAAATTATACATGACCCCCTGGTTCTTGGTGACCAGCTGGTCCAGCTCGTCCATCAGCACGACGCACGGCACGCGGCGCGGCGACGGGTGGCTAAACTCGCGCTCGAGCAGGTCGAGCGCCTGGGCGGGGCTGACGCGCTGGCCCTTGAGGGCCTCCCAGAGGAGGGCGTAGGCCTGGTGCGGGTCTGTGATCTTCATGCCGTTGATCTCGACAAAGATGAAGTCGTCGAGCTCGTCGGCGCGCACCGCGGAGTCCAGGTGTGATACTACTTCGCGCACCGTCGCTGTCTTGCCCGTGCCCGGCGTGCCCGAGATGTAGATGCACGTGCCCGCGCCGTCGGTGATGGCCGCCTCGAGGTGCGAGTAGACGAGGCTGAATTCGGCTTCGCGGCAGGGGAGGCTGGTCGGCACCGACGCGACGTGCAGCTGGGTGCGGGCGAGCTGGTAGGGGGAGGCGTGGATGTGGTGCGGGGAGAGGGTGCGGGTGGCGAGCGGGGTGAACTCGAGGTGTTTTTTGACGAGGAGGCGGCGGTGCGAGGACGGCGTGGCGGGTTTGCTGGTGCCGCCGGCGCCGGCTTTCCGTTTGCTGCTGGGGGTGACGGCGGCGTCGCGGGTGCGTGCCTTTTTGGGCGTGCGTGGTGTGCCGCCCGGGGCGTAGTCGCCTTCGCGGTTGTTGTCGTCGCCTGCTTCCTGTTTGTAGTCGCGATCTGAGGGTTCCTCCTTTGTCTGTTTCCGCCGGCGGGTCGCCTTGGTGCCCTGGCGGATCATGTCCTGCAGCGTATCCATGTCGCCTCTTCCGTGGTAGATGTCCTCCCACACAAACTCGTCCGTGTAGGTGCATGTTCGTGTGTTGCACCCTCTGCGGCAGATAAACACCTTGCCGTACTCCTTGGACTTTGGTGGCACTTTGCCGCTCGGGTACTTTGCCATAAATTCAGCTTCGGACAGAACGGACGCCTTCCCGTTGACGGTTGTCAGGGAGTTGACATCGAATGCCGAGGTTATGTACAATTCGTTCTAGGGGCAGGGATACGCCGTTAGCCATATTATATTGCGTAGGCTTCGTAGAGGGAAGGGGAAAAGGCCACGCACCTCGAGGAAGTCGGTCCTCTTCTTGGGGTTGCGGATCTCCTGCGCGGAGGAAAACCACATGAAGTTTGCTGCCTTATCGCCGTCTTCGTCGGCCTGGAAGTCGCATATTATGCCGACCCAGGCTTCGTTGGAGCCGTCGGCCTTTAGCAGCATGGTGTCGCCCAGGTAGCACTCAAAGCTGCCCATCCGGGCGCCAATGATCTGGACCTGGTGTGCTGTCGGCCGTTTCCGCTTTCTCCCATTCTCCGCTGCGGGCTCTTCGTCGGCTTCTTCGGTCTCATAGATCCATTCCCAGGGCAAGTCGTCGGTTCCCAGTTCGTCGTCCGAGTCTTCCCTGGCGACTCCGGGGAGCCGGTGCGGCGTCCGACTCGAGCGCCCGACAAGGCCAGGCATGCTGATTCTGGGTGATTCGAGTTATTCAGGAGCGGGTCCGGGTTTGGCGGTGGTGGGGAGCAGATTGGGAAAATGGTGTATTTTCTTTCCAGATTCTCAGATGCGATGCGATGCAGGGGTTCAAGGAGCTTTCTTTGGAAGCTGACGCGAGACGCGTCTTGGCGCGATCCAGTCATCCAGAGCGCGTCAAGGTAATTAAGACCCCTGCCCCTAGCAACGGCAAGCCACAGCCCGTGCAAAAATGCCAAGGCCCATGTAGTCCCGACCGACCGAGCCTGTGACTTCACGACTTCGTTCCTCCATGACCAACTTGACAAACAACTAGATATTCTTGAACTGGCGGGGTCTCTCAGGTAACAACTTACAGTACTCGGTTTTGTTCATTCTCATGAGTATTTCAGCAGATTAACGTCCTAAATACCCTGACGGATCAGCAAAGGGGCAAACCCATGAAAGTAAACAAGAAAAAGGGGCAAAGGAGGAAGCACGCCCGCAACTTGAATTCTTACCAGGAGGAGGCCAAACGTTAAATTGAGGAAAAGCAAAGCTGGTTGTGTCTGGCCCTGAAAGAAGGGGTTGAGACCATCCGCAAGAAATACCATACTGCCCAGTGTGTCTACATTATACATTACTTCCCTCGCTTCACTCCCCTCGCTTCTAGTCCCCTTTTCACTATCCATGGACTTTGAACAAGACTAATTTCTCTCATGCCTAATGCCACCAGCAACTAATAAGGATTGCCTTGAACAAAGGTGGTTATTCTCAGCTTGTCGTACTATTCTAGTTTACTACTGGTAGTCCATGCAAAACACGAAACTAAAAGACTCGGGTAGAGCTATGGACTATATCTAGTTGATCTAGTGAGCAACATAGGGTCCCCATCTCGCCACGTGCTGTCTTCTTCTTCCAGACCCTTGATCTTGACTATGGATACCTGTTGTGTTTGCTCAGAGAACTCCTGAGTGACACGCACAGTGCGATCACAAGATTGAAATTCACTACCGTGATGACTGATACATGGTCTGTCTGTTTCCCCCATCCTCCCCCATTGCTTCATTGGACTTGGTATCTCTTGTCTTAGGTAGATAGTAGCTAGCTCTAGTGTTTGCGACGGCCAGCGAGGTGATGGTCTGAGCAGAGTGATGAAGAGAAAGCACCAACCCCATGTCCTCACACTCACCTCTGGTTTCCGTCCGAACCATCACCATTATCGGTCGGCCTCATAATTGTTCCATTCCGATTATTCCGTTCTTTATTTCCCACTGCCCCGAGGTTTAATTTCCACCGACCTTAAACAAACCAGCAGCAGCAGCAAGAGCAGCAGCAGCGACCAACCAGCCAACCCGACCAAGCAGCCCCGTAAGTACTGCCCCCATCGCCGCGACTGCGGAAGCTTCGAGTAAGCATCATCATCATTGACACAGGCATAGCAACTTTACAAGAAATCAAGATGCCCGGCCAGGGCAGCGACAACCGCGGCGGGGCGAGCCAGCTCGCCAGAGGAGGAGTGGCCGCGGCGCCCTCCTCGGACCAGAATCCGACCACGTCGGGGTATGCCTCTCTCAATTTTGCCTTTGATTATCGGCTATTTTTCGATTTCCGCTCTTCGGGACGCTCCTCTGGTCAATTTCTACAGTTTGTGGCTCAGGCTTATCTCTTCCAACATTTTCGGCTCTCCGAGCTTGCTGGTGGCTAAGTACTGGCAGCGGTCCTCGAGTCCATGCCGCCCCACCAGGCCATGGTTTCTCGCTGCTTTATTTCTTTACTCTTCACGTTCTGTCTCTCGGATTGGGTCTTTCTGTCTTCCCGACTTCTTGTCTTCCTGTCTTCCTATCTTCCTGTCCTCCTGTCTTCCGAGTCCTGGGGTTCTTGGGCTTCTCAGCTAAACAGCCTTACCAGTGGCAGTTCTCTGGCTTCTACGTTTCCTTCCATTCATCATCCAGCCTCAGGATACCTGAACTCTCTTGCTCTACCCACAAAGACCCTTTGACTAACACAACTTTGCAGTACCAACACCATCATCGCCGCTGCCGCCCACCCCACCCTCCCCACCAAGTATGTCACTAGTCCATCTCTCTCCCACAAGGAACCTTTGCCTGACGCAGTCAAACAGTACTACCACCACTACCACCGCCATTGCCGCCGCCGCCGCCGCTGCCAACGCCACCAACCCCTTCCCCGTCCCCACCTAGTACGTTTGCCTACCTTTGTTCATGTGGCAGTTCACGCGGATCCCGAGCCATTGTTGAGATCTGTGCTTTCCCCCTGATTTTTGTTTACTTTCCGGGTCCTACTTTGGACTCAGGGGCTTGCGGGGCCAGAGGGAGGAGTGGCCGCCGGGTCGATGGCTCGGCAGGGCTGCTCCTTCCTATCCGCCCGGCACTGGGCACCGAGCACCTCACGCCAGTTTCCCGGGCAGGCACGTCGCTTACATCGTCGACCTCCCCCGTCACTTTTTGCGGAGACTGCCTTGAAAATTTTCACCATTTAACCCATTCCCATCTGCTCTCTCCTCCTCTCTCTTCCTTTCCTCCTCATACCAGGAACTTGCTTCCTTTGGTTGTTGCGAGTTTATCTCGAGTCCAACGATTTTCGTCCTCTATTCGGCTGGCGTGGCTGACTTTTATCGCACTTCAGCAACCAGCTGCGCGAAGCAGGTACCTCGGTCGCCGTCAGGTAAGTCACTATTTCTTTGGTTGATCCTCTGGTTTTCTGTCGGCCGCTCGCCTGACACCGACTCTCCCAACAGCGGCGCCCAGAACCCATTTCGGGCGACGCGGACCCTTCTCGTGATCGGTCCGCAGCAACTCGCCGCGATGCGGCAAGCCGCTGGCGACGGCCAGGTGCCCGCAAGGCCGGCTCCGAAACTGAACGTCACAGTAAGTCCCGTCTTCCTGCGCGCGTCGCTTGCAATCCTGCAACGATGAATTCTAAAGCCTGCAGGTTCATGTTTCGTTGCCCGCGCCGGTGCGCGGTTTCAAGGATGTCGACCCCTCCGATGCCGACATCAAGGACCTGCTCAATCGCATCGCGGGAGAGCACGCGGCCTTGATTGAGGCAAAGGAGATCGACTCCTCTGTCGCCGTCACCGTCAGGGCGACGAACCGGGCGAAGGCCCAAGAGATCATCGCGGTTCTTCGGAACACGTTTCTGTATCGACCCGGCGAGGAGGTCGTGTGGCGCGCTCACCCGCTGGTCCACCATCCGAGGGATGGGGGTGTCCGCCTCACGGCGGTCCTCCAACCCAAGGAGGGAACAGCGGGTCGGCGCGCCACCGCTGCAGCAACCGGCGGCCTTGCGATCGCCGAGTCAATTGACGCGGTCGCAACGGCGACCGACTACAAGAAGGGGTTGGTGAAGACGCTTGACGAAACGGTCGAGATCTTGGGCTACGTCTACTCAAGTATGCGCATGAGAGTACAATTCGGCACTCTCATTCTCAACGAGTGGAAGAAGGACAAGGTGGAGTACAACCTCACCGAGCTGGAGAACCTGGTTCGCCGTTCCGGAATTAGAGGCACGACCCGCATGCTGAGCCAGTGAGTTTCCATTTCCCAACATTTCCATCAAGGCTTACTGACGCAATTTTCAGGGTCAGCGAGACTGCCGCGAAAGCTCTCAAGGACCAGCTTGCTCAGTCCGGCGAGAAGCCAACTCGCACCTACGCCCTCGTCATGGAAACCAAGAACCTGCATGTCGAGTCCGAATTCGAGCCAGTGCAAGCCCAGGGCAAGTTTGCGACCAAGACCAAGCAGGCCCAGCAGTACAGGCTCGGTCCGTTGAAGCTCCACCAATTGGACAAGCAACAGCGAGTGGCCGAAGTCATAACCGCGTGCCCGGAGAGGTGAGCCAAGACCATTTTCCCTTCCAACAACTTCACGCTGACGTGGAGTCTAGCGTTCACGACTGGGGCGTCGAGATCCGCAAGTTGCCCGGCAAGAAAGATGCCAAGCCTCACGCTCCCTTCAATGTCGAACAGTTGCTCAAGCACGTCACCTTCACGGGAGAGTCGTTTGGAGAAGGCTTCCCCAATGTCGCCATCTTCAAGGACTTCCGCCGTCGCAACGACATTGAGACGGTCCTAGGCAAAGCGACTCTAAAGTACGAGCTGGGCGAGTACATGCAATACACGTTGGAGATCAGCCTATTCCACAAGTTGGAGCAGGAGACATCAGAGACTCCGGAGCCAACGGCTAGTGTGGTGCTGCGCTGCGACGATTGGGACTACGACATGCTATCTGTCGACTTCGCCCCGCGCGAGTGGGATAACAGCTTCTCGAAGCAGTTCCTGCCGCGTAATGGCCATGGTCCCAGAGAGCAGGAGCAGTCCGACAAGACGGAGGAGCCCATGGACCAATTTCTTTCGTGGATCGAGTGGATCCAGAAGGGGCTTGACGGTGGTGCCTGAGGGCGTTTGTGTTGGCTAGGGAGGGAGGGAGGGGTGTACCGATATTCTTTTCATTCTGTCTTTTCTCAACTTTTATCACGACGACTTTGCTATCTATTGGCGGAAGAGGGGGACTACTTGTTTCTCTCAGCACTTTCAAGGATGGGCATTTGGGATTGCCGAATGGGTTGAGGAAGGATGGACTGGACTGTGTTAGGGTGTGATGTATTAACAGAATGATGCCGTTTGGGGCAGGCCAATAACAAGAAAACCCATAAAAACACAACCTTTCGCATTCAAATCTGTGACATGGAACAAACGTGGCATTGGCTACTGCTTGATGCTTGATATCTACTCGAGCCTCAATTCTCCTGCCATGTCATGGTGTCATGACGATGCCTGTCCTCCCGGGCCAGACCCCCCCTGTGCCACCACCTTTTGCCGCAACACTAGTGTCTTGTCAGTAACCATGGATGCGATGCGATGCATATGGATAGATGGATAGATAGATGGATGTTTTGTGTTAAGAGGAGGGGAAAAAAAGGGACGGAGCAGAAACTGAAACTAACCTTCTTCCACCACCCGCAGGTTGTTGGTCTTGGCTTGCACGATGCCCTCCAGCCCTTGGATGTTGCCTGCCAGTTCCTTGACCTTGGCCTCGTAGAAATCCGCGGCCGATTTGGTGTCCTGGGGTGAGGTGAGTGGTTGTGTTAGTTTCTCTTTCTTTCTTTTCGTCTCCTCTCTGTCTGTCTCTCTCGCGTATTGGTTGTGCTGTGGTTGTGTTGGGGTGGGGTGGGCGGCATGGATGTGGTTTTCTCTCTTCTCCTCTGGGGGAAAAAAAGGGGAGAGGAGGAGGGGACTGGATTGTGAAGGGGGAGGGTGGGGGATTACCTTTTCTACGTAGAAACCTGTTCCTACGTCGATGAGCACGTTGTCGGGGTCGGCGAGCTGGCCTTTGACGTAGAGGGAGTTTGTGAGCGGGACGAGGATGGATTTGTCTTCTGTTTGGTTTGTTAGCTTCTTCGGGCTGTTGGTGAGTCCTTGGGGAGGTGGCCGGCCGTTAGGGGTGGTGGGGGGGAAGAGCAGAGGTCGTAATGTAGCTTGGTTGGAGAGGAACTTGAAAGCAGGGGAGTGAGAAACAAGAGGACAACGCACTGTCAAACGACGATGACCCCGACTTGACGACCCGCAAGCACTCCTTGAACTTGGCCTGGGCAGCGGCAAGCTGGGCGTATGAGCTTGAGAGATGCTCGACTTCGCCGTCGAGCTGCTTCTTGACGGCGCTCAGCTGCTGGGCGCTGAGGGTGCCGAGGTCGACTGGGGGGGGAAGTTAGTGATGGTCTGTCACCCAAGGCCGGTTCATTGTCCCGATAAGTGACATGGTGGGGTAGCGGGGGAGAGATTCGGACTGAGTGTTTAGGTCAGGGTCGGGGTTGTGTGTGAAGAAACTGACCTGCCTCTCCTCGTTGCTGTTGTTGACGGCTGGCCATTTTTGGCAACTCTTGGCTTCGGCAGTCTAGGACTGGGGGGGTAATGCGGCGGTGACGATTAGGACTCGATGCTCGAGCCCAGATCTTTTTTAAGAAACAACCTCCGCTGAGCACTGCTGGGCTGCGTCGGGTGGGGCTGTTTGGAGCTTATGCGGGGATCTTACAGGGCCAATTTGCGCTGCTGTGGAACGTCACATTTGGTGGGGATGTGCAGGAAGCGGGAAGCGGGAGGAGGCCAAGGAGAGGGCCATGCGCTTAAGCGAATGGATTCAACCCACACGGTTACACACATCTGCCCCTAATAAGACACGTTTGTTTGCATTCTGCGACAGGCAGGCAGAATATATATTTCGAACCTCAATTCCGTTTGCATGTGCAGATGCATCGGCGATGTTTGTCGAAACCATGCCAAAACCACTCACCGAGGAGTTGACCAACAGATCAAGGACCTGGCAGATCACACTCGGCGCGGAGGAATAGCACCGTAAGCCGGCGAATTCAATGCTGCGGCACCCATGAAAGATCGCGAAAATCCAGGGCCGTCTTTGGCAGAGATGTCGCATTTGGCACCGTGGGTCCAGACCTCCCCTAGTTATTTTTAGGGCTCGGATCGACACGACATTCCTCTCGAACCTCGGCGCGACAATCCAAGGTCGGCCCCGCCGAAACCGAAATCTTAATCACGACTTGGGAGACGGAGGAAATGGTCATGTTGCGGGCAAACAACACCGGGTCAGCAACCAGCTCCACCTGGGAGTCGATCATGCCGGCTTCAATTATAAAACCATAGGAAAGGTCTCGATGATTCTAGACTCTATCCCCAGTTCTACCATCTCACAGCATCATCTCCACCAAACCGCCGCCAGTTCATCGCTCCGTCATCATGCAACTCACAAGCTTGGTTCTGACCCTGGCTTCGGCCGTCTCCCTGGTCGCCGCGTACCCAATCACTGCCGACGACGTCAACTGCCGTAGCGGCCCCGGAACCAGCTACAAGTCTGTCAAGACCTACGCGAAGGGTGCCGACGTCAAGCTCTCGTGCCAGGTTTATGGCGACGACATCTTCGGCAACGCCATTTGGGACAAGACGTCTGACGGCTGTATGTTTGACCTTAACCATTTGAGGCCCCCCGCAAAAGGAACAAGAAAGCTGACATTGCTGGACAGGCTATGTTTCCGACTACTACGTGAAGACGGGCTCGAACGGCCTGGTCACCAAGGAATGCGATGATGGCAGTCCCGGCGGCGGCCTCTCCTCGTACAACGGCAAGATCAACCGTACCGAGATCATCTCGCGCGGCCAGTACTGGGTCTCGCGCCACGTCCCGTACTCGATGACCGCGGAGTACCCCGACCCTCAGGGCCGCAAATACCGCACCGACTGCTCCGGCTTCGTCTCCATGGCGCTCCACTCCAACGCGCCGGGCTTCAACACGGTCAGCCTCCCAGACATTGCCAAGTCCATCGCCTGGAAGGACCTCAAGCCTGGTGATTTCGTCGGCACCCTTGGCGCCGGCACTGGCGGTGCTGCTGGCCACGTCACTCTGTTCCTCTCGTGGGCCGACAAGGCTCACAAGGAGTACAACACGCTCGAGTGCCGTGGCACCTACGGCTGCGTCAAGTACAAGCGCCCGGTCAGCTGGAAGGTGGGCAGCTACACGGCCAAGCCCTACCGGTACATCCGTGTGGTGGACTAAAGAGACACTTTTGGATCGGTGGGATGGGGCCGTTGGTTAGTACATACATGTTCAATGCACTGTATATATACACAAGCTTGAGGAGTATAGAGGATGTGGCACGCGTGGTGGATTACTTTGTACATACATGATACATTTCGAGACTTTGCTCTTTGGGTGTGGATTCTGGAGGGTTCGTTTATGCAATTAAACTATTTATGACCTAGGTGTGAGCCAACTACTGATTTTTGGGCTGTCCCACCGTTTCTGCGGCGCTACGCCTTAAACTCCAAGCTTAATCACACTCACCTGTGGTATCCTACACAACTCAGCTCAGCTCGCACTTGTCGGGTTTCTGCTGCAATAGTTGACCACGGGCGGCCCCACCGAAGCCGATCCTATTCTCAAAGTCCTACCGAGCCCTGGGCACCTAGGAAAACAACCTCCATATAACTGACCCCAGAACCCCGCAGCCACCATTTCACCCCTCAACACCACCGCCATCACCACAACACCATCACCACAACCGGCAACCCAAGTCTTCCCACCATGCCACCCCAACTCCCCCCAGGAGTCCGCATCCACCATGCCGACGACCCTCACCCAACATCAACAATCACAGCCAACCCCAACAGCAAAAAACACCGCTCCCTCCTCGCAACCACCCCCTTCCCCATGCCAGGCACCACAATCGCCACCTTCCCCAACCCCCTCCTAGCCCTCCCATCAGGCGCCACAATGCGCACCACCTGCAACTACTGCCTCCGCCCCCAACAAGCCACTAAAGGAGCAGGAGCAGGAGCAGCACCCCTCAAAGCCTGCACCGCCTGCCAAGCAGCCGTCTACTGCAACCCCGACTGCCAGCGCGCCCGTACGTCAGACCCGGGCTCTTTTTTACCCCCCTAATGGCTGTCTCGGGAGCACAATGCTATTTCGGGAGTCGTTGTGCCGCCCC
>MU856981.1:1938-16077 GCA_033296705.1 Chaetomidium leptoderma | reverse complement strand
AAACGACTACTTTCCTCCCGACACATTGCTACCGAGATATCCCCAAACAGGAATTATTTTGACTGACGATTGTGTGATTAGACTGGCGCGCCGTGCACAAGGCGGAATGCGCCATGTTTGTGCGCGTGCGCGAGCAGGCGGGCAAGGGGTGGTTGCCTACGCCTGTCCGGGCGGTGGCGCAGGTTTTGATGCTTTCTTCTGATAATAATAAAAAAGGAAATGGGGTGAGGGAGGCTTTTGAGGAGTTGGAGGGGAATGTGGAGGGGTTTCGGCGGGATGGTTCGGTGCGGAGGGACTTTGAGTTGCAGGCTGCTGCTGCGGTGGTGTATGCTGGTTTGTTGGATACGGAGGAAACGCTTGAGAAGGCGAGGGAGGTTTTGTGTAAGGTGGGTTCTTCTCTTTGGTTTCTTTTTTTCTTCTTTTTTTTTTCTGGCTGGAGTGGGGGTTCAAAAGAAGAGGAGTGCTAATGACAAGCAGATCCAAACCAATGCGTTTAATCGGCTGGATGCCGACACGGGGATGGAGGGCATCTTTTTGGATGCTGGGTTGGCCATGGTCAACCACTCGTGCGTGCCCAACGCGTTTGTCGGGTTCGACAAGAGGACGGCCGTGTTGAGGGCCGAGAGGCCGATTCGGGAGGGGGAGGAGATTACCATCTCGTATATTGGTAGGTGACACTCAGAAGCCAACGTGTAGCTTGCTAACTAAAGGCTCTCAGATAACACCCTGCCAAAGTCGGCCAGACACGAGGCGCTCCGGCTGTACCATTTCCAGTGCGACTGCCCTCGCTGCAAGGACGACCTCGACGTCTACGAGGTTTGCCAGGCTTCGCCCGCCATCCCGCTCAACTCGTTCAGCCTCCAGCCGGACCTGTCAAAGCTGCGAAGCCCGCCTATCGACAGGTCAAAAGTGTCCAAGGCAGAGATTGAAGCTATCTACAAGAAATGGCAGACGGTGGCCCGGCCCGATGGCGATGACGAGGTGGAGCACTTGAAGGTCGCCCAGGCCCGGTGGGAGCTGTGCCGACCGCTCGTCGAGGCCAAGATGTGGGCTGTAGACCCGCTACCCGCAACAATTCACGAGCTGGCCACTCGCTGGCAAACCAGCTACAAGATGGTCGTGTATGCGCTCCCGCTGCTCTGCTTCCTTAGCACCGAGTGCGACCCGTTCACGCTGGTCGCGCCATTCATGCCGTGGAGGATCAAGGGGATTCTCGCAATCACCAAGCTGCTGGCCGTGACTGGAGAGTTCACAGCGAGCGGCGAGCTGGCGACAAGGTGCACCCACGAGGGTCTGGTGGGCACCCTGGCAATGGCGGACCAGGTCAGCATGTGCGAGGCGCTGTTGCGGCTCGCTGTCCACCACGGCTCTATCGGCGCGGCCGAGGACTGGGGGGTGCTTAAGGAAGCAAAGGCGATGTTGGAGGACCTCGAAAGCCTCGTGGGCCGTGAGCAGGAGTCGAATTTGCTTCGAGCATGGGCGAAGGATCCCGAGGATCCGGAAGCGGCTGCCTTTTTCGAGGACCAGGTACTTAGGCCCATCAATACGCTCTCCTCTTTCGCCGTAGAGGCCTTGGAGGCAATGCTGGGTGGGAACAGCCTGGTTAAGAAATAAAGAACATGATGCTCTCATCATCATCGTTTTCGGAGACGGCTTGTGGTACCGTTTGATATGCTTGGTGGACGGCCCTGTGATGACTTTCTCCCTCGCTTTCCATCTTCCCGGTTTGCGGTGGTCGATGGAATAACAGGCCAGGTAGGCGGAGTGGCATATCGTCGATCTGGGACGTCCGAGTGGCCAACCGACGAGGCAGGCCTCTTGGGGAGCGACTCGAGTCCCGGGGAAGCAGCTCGTTTTCGCATGCTAGGAAAGACATCAGAATATCCTGGAAGACCTCCCGAGTCAATCGTGCGAGTTGGCCAACGGTCGTCCGCCGCTTGCCTGTTAGCTTCCGCCCGTTCGACCCTTCCCTTCAGCATCTCAAGCTCCATCTGTAAGCTCTCTACCTGATTGGCCCGGTTACCGATTTTGGCGATATTGCTTGTGAGGACCTCGAGCTCGCGGGAAGGGAATGCGGTTTGCACCCGTCCGGCCCCTTGCGCACGCATGTCCTCCATCTGCCCTCTCAACTGCTCCAGCTCGGCGCGAAGGACGGCCATATCCTCAGTATGGTCCGCAGCAGCCACGCTGCCCCGGACTTTGGACTTTAGGTCCTCCATTTCTTGTTGCTGCCGACCAAGTTCTGACTTCAACTCGCCCATTTCTTTTTGGAACTGGGCATCCAGCGTGGCGAGCTGCTGCCCCATTTCCCCGAGGGTAGTGGTCACCGCGGCGAGCCGGTCGTCTAGTCTCGTAAGGGTAGTTGGATCTTGAACGAACGTCCTCACCTTGCCAATATCGGTTTTGATTGACCCCAAGTCCCGCTGGAGGCCCCCGATATCACGGTGAACGACGCCCATGGCGCCCCTCAGCTTGGTGACCTCGCCCTCGATACGGCTCGTCCGCTTGTCCAACACCGAGACGATCCTGAAGCCGTTACTGTCGATGCGCTTGATGTCTTCGCTTTGGGCGTGGATATCGATCTGCAACTGCTGCAACTCGACGGCGTTGGGGAAGACGGAAGTGAACCCTGTTCCTTTGGGCGGCTCCGGAAAGGGTGCCTTGTTCACTTTAGAGGGCTGATTGACGCTCAGCACGCGCTTGATGGCAAACTCGATTTCTTGGCCGTCGCTATCGAGCAGCTCAACCGAGGCGAGCCTCAGCAGAAGCTGATTTCTGGGTCCGGTATGTCAGGACCAGAGATGAAGAAGCATCGATAACCCGGCTAGCGTACTCATCCAACACATGGTTCACCGGCGTCTGTATGCACCTGATACCAAGGAGAGCAGAGCAACTTTGGCAGACAAAGTCTTGTAGATGGCTAAGTTGGAAGATTAGGTCTGGGACTTGTATAAAGACGGTTAGCCAAGGGTGCTGACCATTCTTCTACCAAAGTGCCTCGCTCCCCAATCCGGACCGCACCTTGAGATTGGATGGCCAGGTCGTCTTCTGGTTCCACGACCGGACTGAAGTAGCTTTTCCCAATTTGCGTCCAGAGATTGACAAAACGGCCAACCGGGGCATCGCAATTTTTGCACTCGCAAAAGACTGTCTCCATGGTGTAGGGACTGACTGGGAGGTCATCCCGGATCATCAAATTGTGAGAAAGTTGTACACCTGTTGGTGTTAAACAGAAATTTCATTCTCACAAAGGTACGAGCCATGATGGCACTGAACTTCAGTCAGGCAGGAGCATTTGAGAGTTGAACGAGCTGAGAAGGAGAGCACATGCTGCTTGCTGCTGGACCATCAAGGTTCTTGCCCCCAAAGTGGTTTAGCGCACAGTGTGCCCCACCGCCCCTCCGTGGGTTTGGCAGGTTGCAGTCTCAACTTTCAACTTTAGTCCCATCGAAACTTCCTTCCTCCAGCCTTGCCTTCAAGTTGCATTCGTTCATCGGCCGTACCGTGCCCAAGCGCTGTGCGTTATCATCGCCATGAGAAAGAAGAACAGAAAGAACAAGTCGAACCGCGGCATATCTGCCGCCATGGCGACTCTTGCGACAAACGACAGCGAAAACCAGACTGCCACTCTCAATGCCGCCCAGACTTCCCCCGAGAATGCGCCCGTAGAATCGAATGGCTCCCCTCAGACACATGATTCCGCCGAGTCGTCGGGCAGCCTCAAAAGGCCCAATCCCCACGATGCCGAAGACGACGAGGGATGGCAGACCATCGAGCGCGGCCGGCCGGTGAAGAAATCCAAGAAAACCCCCGGCGCCGACTCGAGCCGGTACCCGGGCATCCATTTCTCGCAACAACAAGCAAGGCTGCAGGCCAAGATCAACGTCTCGTCTCTTCGCGACCTGGTTCTGTACATCTTTGCCGACGGGCCGGCGCCTCAGTGGGTCTCGGTCAAGCACCGGCCGGAGTTCAGAAAAATAGTCACCATCATGGTTCCCGGTCTCGAGGAGGCCATGTTCAAGGAGAACGTCGACTTCTCCAAGTACGGCAACCTCACGCCAGATCAAGCGATCGACCGGGATGCCACATCTCCAGATGACTACTATCCCCGCCCCCTCACAAAAGAAGCCCTGCCCGAATCGCTGCAGCTGTTCGCAGACATGTTCCCGCATCTCTGGCCAGTGAGAGCGCCAGGCGATGACAAGTACGCGAAGCTACACTCTCCCATACAGTCGATGCTCACTGCTCCTCTCAAGGAGAAAAAGACCGGTTTCAAGCCAGTGACCGACCCCCACGGCTGGAAAGATGAGAGGACAAGGATCACAGAGTTCTTGGCCACGCCGGAAGAGCTGATGGAGCACGGCTTCCCGAAACACCCGACCATGCTTCCGGAAGGGGCGCAAAGGGATGCATTCAAGGATCCTGATGGTTGGGTTCATACTAGAGTCAACACACTCGAAGACGGCCATGTCCCCGAGGCCGACATTCAGCAGGGCAGCATCACCGCGGGGCGCCAAGTCCTGGCTCTTGATTGCGAGATGTGCATGACAGGAGAGAGTGAGTACTCTCTCACTAGAATAAGTCTGGTATCCTGGGACGGCGAGGCTGTTCTCGACGAGCTCGTTAAGCCGGACAAGCCCATCATAGACTATGTCACCCGGTTCTCAGGCATCACCAAAGAGATGCTCGACCCCGTTACAACTACCCTGGGCGACATACAGGCTCGGCTGCTTGATCTCCTGACACCCCGCACCATTCTCCTGGGCCACTCGCTTGACTCGGACCTCAAAGCGATGCAGCTCGCCCATCCCTTCATTGTCGACACCTCCATTCTCTTCCCTCACCCACGCGGTCCGCCACTCAAGTCATCCCTAAAATTCCTCGCGCTCAAGTACCTCAACCGCGAGGTTCAAAAAGGTGACGGCACCATCCATGGACACGACAGCATCGAGGACGCCAAGACCTGTCTGGACCTGGTTAAGAAGAAGTGCGAAAAGGGCAAGGCCTGGGCCGCCGGCGACGTGCAAGGCGAGAACCTCTTCAAGCGCCTCGCGCGTGCCGGCACCGCCTACCGCGCGACGGCCGGGCCCCAGGCAACGGGCGGTCTCTCGGTCGGCAAGACCAGCGCGGCCGTGGACTGGGGCGACGCCACCCGAAGCGTCGGCAGCGCCGCCACGGTGACCATCTCGTGCAAATCCGACGCCGACGTCGAAGCCGGCATCATCCGCGCCGTCAGGGGCGACCCAGACGGTCTCGAAGTCCCCGGCGGCGGCGTCGACTTCGTCTGGGCGCGCATGCGCGAGCTGGAGGCTCTGCAGGGGTGGTGGAACCGCAACAAGCCCGTCGTCACCGACGATCCCTCCTCCTCCACCCCTCCCGAACAAGACACCACCACCACCACCACCACCACCGACCCGACCGCATCCCCCCTCGCAAACTGCCTCGCCACCCTCGCCCACCGCCTCAAGCGCATCCACGACGCCCTGCCGCCCTGCACGGCCCTGATCGTCTTTAGCGGGACGGGCGACCCGCGCGAGATGAGCCGGCTGCAGGCGCTGCAGGCGCAGTTCCGCAAGGAGTACAACACGCCCGGGTCCAAGTGGGACCAGCTGGCCGTGCAGTGGACCGACAAGGAGGACCAGGCGCTGCGGCGGGCCGTCAAGGCCGCGCGCAGCGGCATCGGCTTTATCGGTGTTAAATAAGGCGTGATATGTGGTGGCGCCGCGCAAGGGTGCGTGCGCTCGGTGGTGTCGCATCGCGCGTCTGCGCGGGGGGCCGTCAAGGCCGCGCGCAGCGGCATCGGTTTTATCGACGTTAGATAAGGCGTGATAGTGGTGGCGCCGCGCAAGGGTGTGCGATCGGTGGTGTCGCATCGCGCGTCTGCGCGGGTTGGCGGCGAGGTACTTGTTGTGGTTTATTCATTGTCATTACACTCGGGGTACTTGATGTGCTGTAGCTGCAATGCTATTCTGCCCAGACCTATGATTGATTGGAGATATAACGTTGGAGGGCGGGTTAGTTGTTGAGTCTGATACCCAACCAAACATACTTGAGTCCTTTGTTTAGCCTCCGTTCTCACGATCAGATAGACAGAATGGGAGAAATGTGACTGTTGAGAAAGAGGAACCCCATTACGTGTGTGCAAAGTCCAACGCGTCTCTCTCTTGTGCTACTATCTCTACCCGCTGATGACTGCGCTCTATCAAACCCCATTCGATCTGAAGCAATATCTTACAAACCCGTTTTACCCATCACAAAACCGCTGATGGGGTGTGGGGTATGTACTCTTTCAACATTTGTATCCTACCCGCTTTGGAACTGTTCTGTATCACATAGCTGTTTACCAATCCCACTACCACCTTGTATGTACGCTTCAAGCCCCGCAACAACAACACCAGGTATTAAGGTTCAACCAGCCGGGGGGTGGTTTCCAGGTTAGAGAATAGGTAGTAGTGGTGTTCAAAAAACCACCCTCGACTCCCACACCCTCCCCTCGCCATTTAGATACCGCAACCCCGTCGTCTCCTCCACCACCCGGGGTCCGAGGAGGGGGAGATGATGACCATGTTCACCTTCCCCGTCAAAAATCAAACTCGCCCCTGAACACATCCGGATCCACGCCGGCCACCACCTTCTCGGCCAGATCGCGCCTCCCCATCTGGGTAAACACGCGGCGGAGGGTGTCGTACAGCGTGGTACTCCTGTTCTGGGTGGTCATGGCCTCGATGCGGGCGTCGAGCGCGGGGCCGCCGCCGGCGGCATCGCCGCCGAGCAGTTCGCGGGCCTTTTCGCGGCCGCTCGTCTCGACGCTCTTGTGCATGTCGAGCGAGGCCAGCAGGTGGCCCGCCGCCTCGGCGTGGCAGCCAATGTTAATGCACGAGACGCCCAGGTTGTAGCGGGCGCGGACAAAGTTGGGGTGGATGGCGAGCGCCTTCTCGTAGGCGGCGATCGCCTCCTCGGAGCGGCCCGAGTTGGCCAGCGTGGCGCCGAGGCGGTTCCAGAGCAGGTGGATCTGCTCGCGCTGGTTGGACGTGCCGAGCTCCGAGCTGTGCAGCGCCGACTGGAAGCAGTCGACCGCCTTGTCGTAGTCCTCGGCCCCGTAGAAGAGCACGCCCAGCCCGACCTGCACGTCCGGGTCCATGTGGTCGCCGTCGGGCGCCATGCGCGCCGCCGAGAGGAAGAGGTTGGTGATGCGCTCGTGGAGCTGGGCGCGGTCGGTGAAGCCCATGTCGGCCGCCGACGAGAGGTCGGCCGGCCCGATGACGGTTGGGTATTTGACCGACAGCCAGCGCTCCAGCGTACGGTAGGCGGTGCTGTCGTAGCCTTCGTTGGTGTACGAGACGGCGAGGGCCATGAGAGCGGGGAGGTTGTTGGGGTCGAGCTTGAGGGCCTGCTCGAGCGCCCGGATGGCGGCTTCTTCTTTTTCGTTTTGGGCTTGGGCGCTGCCGAGGTACACCCAGGCTTCGACGTGGTCGGGGTTCTTTTGCGCGGCCGCTTCGAAGGCCAGCGCGGCTAGCGACAGGTTGCCGCCCTCGTTCATGATGCGCACGCCCTCCTCGAAAGGGCTGGGTTGGTCTTGGAAGAGGTTCTCCTCCTCGAAGAGGTACTCCTGGATGGTGGGGTCCGCGCCGAGGCGGTTGTTGAGCCCCCAGTCGTTGAGGTTGTCGGTGTTGAAGTGGGAGCTGTCGAACCTGGCAAAGTCGTCCTCGATATCGTCCATCTCCTTCATGGCCGCCTGCTCGGCCTGGATGCCGCGCCATATCGACTCCAGGTCGCCGTAGCCCGTCTCCGAGTGCAGCAGCTTCTCGTCCATCTGGTTCAGCTCGGGCTCCATGGCCAGCGCCTCGTCCTTCTCCTCGGTCAGTTGCCGGTCGTGCAGCTCCATCTGCTGGAACTGCGCCTCCCACTTGTGTTCATCCAGCTCCACCACCTTGTCCTTGCCCTTGCCCTGGACCTCCTGTTGCGGCTGCTGCTGGTGGGCCATTTGCATCTGGGGGCCGTACATGGGCTGGAACATGGGGCGCGACATCATGCCATAGCTGCTCATGCCCCCGCCCATCATCATGGGCCGCTGGGGTTGGCCCATCATGCTGCCGCTAGCTCCCGGCATGGGGCTAGCGCGGGCGGCCAGCGACGCGGAGCCGTTCATCTGTTGAAACTTGGCGAACTCGTCGGGGTTGAACTGGGTGCCCGGTGGCACGTTGAAGGCGGCTTCCATGGCGGCCTGGGTGTCGGGCGGGGCCCAGCCCTGGGACATGGGCGAGCCGGATTGAGCGCGGAGGTGGCCCATGGGGCCTTGTTGTTGTTCGAGGGACATCTCGGGGAGGCCGGGGTTCTGGTGGAGGAAGCCGTTCATCATCTGTCGACGAGCGCAAACGTCAGCTTGCGTCTCTCTCGGTAACTTCTGGCTCTTGGCCTACCTCGTCCTGGGGAGCATGGTGGGCAGCGCTCCTGAAGCCTCCGGCGGCCGCATTCGGCCCTCTGCCGACGAGGCGGTCATGTTGCAAGCTCTTGTCGTCTTGGACGTGCTTTGTGAACTGGCTGAGCGGGTTGCCCGCCGTTGAGCATTCGCCGCCCCCAAGGAACGACATGGCGTTTTGCTGTGGGCGGAAGTTGTGAATTAAGAAATGCAACTTGTGGAGAGTTGAAGCGAGAGTAGACAAAGACCGAGGGGCACGACCGAGGGGCAACCAAGGCGGGGCTGACAAATAATTAAAGGAGATTTTGAATTCAAGATGTCACGAATTCAGACTTGTAAAAAGGAAAGTTGGTCAGGTCGAAATAAGGCACCGGCTGCTGCTTTGTTGTTCGTCAGGGGAGATGCATCATGCAGCAGTTAACGGCGGTGGAAGGGGAAGGGGAAGGGGGGGGGTGGAGGGCGGTGGGTGCAAGTCGGGCCGCCGAGGGACTTGGGCCGCGTCTGTTCAGGCCCGCCACCATTTGATATGCCGAGGCAGCTGAGTGGTCTTCCCCCAGTTTTTGCGGTTCTGGGCCCGGCATCAGGGCGCCCCACTCCGAAAGATGGGGTCGGCTCTCGGCTTCCAGGTTGTCGTTGGCCCCCGGCCGGGCCTCACCGACTCGCATTATCTCACGAGGTCAGTCTGGTCAAACAGCCGCTCGCGCGCCGCTTTGTAAGGGAGATCTTCGATAATATTACATCTATGTTGCCCACAACCAAGTAAATAAATAAATACATGCACATAGTTTTACAGATTACAGGTGCCGTCAAACGCCAGCGACGAGGTTCCGTCCAGGTTCCCGTTGCTAAGCACAACCGTGGTCATCGTATTCCCCATCACTTCCGTCATAGACATCGCGAGCCCGAGACCCTGGAGTCACTCTTTAGAACTCGGCATCTCCAGACCCTCTGTCAGAGCCCCTGCGGTTGTCTCTGCTGCCATGATCTCTGCGGGAATCCCTGCGGTTGTCTCTCATGCCCTGATCTCTGCCGGAGGACCTCTCATTTTTCCGCTGGAAGCCCTCGGCAAAGTCAATGCGCAGAGGCCTATCACCAAGCATGGCGCCCTGCAGCTTGTTCTTCGCCTCGGTGGCCGACTCGACCGTCGCGAAATCGGCGTGCGCAAAGCCGCGGGGCCAGCCCGTGGTGCGGTCGACGGCCACGCGGACATCCTTGAGGTTGTCCATTCCCCGGAAGAGCCGGTTCAGCTCGACATCGGTCGTCTCGTAGGGGATGTTGCCAAGGAAGAGCTGGGTGGTCGGCTCGTTGGGGGAGTTGCGGTGCTTATCCCTGCCCTCGGACGTCCTGTTGTTGTTGGAATCGGGGGACCGGGGAATGCAGGTAATGCGCCGGCCGTGCCAGAAGGAGCCGTTGACATTGGCACAGGCCTCCCGGAGCTCTTCGGCAGTCGCAAACGACACGAAGCCATATCTGGACAAAGCACCCCAAGATTAGTCTCGATGAACTCCTCGTGGCCGAGTATCGGCCGGTGTTTGGTTTGAACTTACCCCTTGCTCATACCACGGGGGTCGCGCGCAATGTAAGCGTTCGAGACGGCGCCGTATTTCGCAAAGGCTTTTGTCAGGTGCTCCTCAGTCAACTCAAACACCAGGTTGCGGACAAAGGCGGAGTGGTTAGCTGTTTCGGGTCACAGTTAGCTCGTGCCACGCATAGGGAACAGTGGTGTATTGTATTTCTGCTCACATCCTTGGGACGCATTGACCCGCTCGACAGGCTCGCTCGGGGGGGGGGCCTCCTGCATCGCCTCTTGAACATCGGCCTCAGACTGGGCGACGGACTCCTTGAAAGAATGTCAGCAATCAGACGCTCATCTGTGTATGGGGCGGTAATGGAAATACCTCTACGTCGTGACGAGCATCCTCGACAACCTGGCGCTCAAAGTCCTCCTCGGACTTGCGCTGGGCCTCCTCCAGGTCCTTGTCCTCAGATGCCTTACGCACCGTCTGCGAAAAGTACCGGACGGCCTGCAGCGAGCTTATCCTAGCAGCAGCATTGCAATCCACGGCGGCCCTCGCAGCAAAGGGGGTGACGCGGGTCTGGGTCGAGATGGTCCTCGAGGCCGAGACGGCGGACCTCAGAGCGGCGCGGCGCAGAGAATGCCTGAGTAGGTCTTGGTCAATGGTGCGCGCAAGAAAGGAGGAAGTCAGCAATGCTGCACGTACATCTTGATATCTTGTTGATGAGGAAGGCGGAGCGGACAGGCGGTTGCAGGGTCGGATGGTAGGGTGGGTGATAAGGTTGAAGTGGTTGTGTTGGAAGAGTTTTGCAGAGCGTGTTGACCGTGACGGGATTCATCTACGAGAAATTTCCTGCCAAGAACGACTCGAGCACCCTTGACGTGCACGCATTGCGCCTAGTATATCTTATCTGACCCTAACCCGGAAGCACTTTGTTGAGCAATTGAAAACTCAAACACCCCACCCAGAACGAACGATAAGCCCCACACCGCCTCAGCCGCTCCCCGCTCCTCAGATTCCCAATTCCCGCTCGATTGTCTCCAACAAAGATTGTTCTGGGGCGTGTGGCTCAGTTGGTAGAGCGTTCGCTTAGCATAATCCGATTATGCGAAAGGTCCTGGGTTCGATTCCCAGCTCGTCCAGTCCGGCGCCAATGGTCTAGTGGTTAGGATTCAACCCTTCCAAGGTTGAGGGGGGGGTTCGATTCCCTCTTGGCGCAGAATCTCCTTCATTGGAGACTTCATATTTTGCACGTTTGTCACGGCGAAATGCTATTTATTCTCTTTTGCAACTTGCTTCCTTCTGTCGTGCATATCGCTCTTCCAGCAACCACACCACTCCACTGCCAACTCGAACTATTGCCTATTAGGAAGGCACAACACAAACCCGATGTCCCCGGGTGAAAGTTGGCTTTGATTGGGTTTTTGAGACTCAACCTTGGAGAAAGTCGTTTGAATGGCTTGTTTTTTTGCCATTGGGTCTTTTCTGACTCCTCACACGTCTTGTGCTCAGCTTCTATCATGAAATGATCGCGAGACTCAATGCTGAGTTGGAAATTCTCTGGAGCTTACTTAAATTGGAGTTTAGTCTCCTGTGGTACTCCGTCTACGGAGCTCTTCACCCCATTCTCGGCCAGTCTAAATCGTGTGACCGGTCCCGTTTGGCTGCAACGGGACCTACGGACTTGCCGTGTGATGAAGCTCGAGCATGTAATTCATGCTTGATCTGACACATCCGCTACTTGTCCTCAGCCTGTCATTTGTTTCAGCGAGAGAAGCCCGCCCCCATGTCCCATGTCCCATGTCGACACTGGAAAACGCGCGCCCTCGGTCGTTGCCTAGCTACAGACTAGATAAAACACAACGCCTCTTTAGCCTTGCCTTCCGCTCACGTGTTGTGTACATACACCCTCCCCATTCTATCTATAGGTTGGTAGTTATGCCCTCAACTGTTGCTGGAACTGCTACCTAAGGTACCTACCTATGTATTGCATACTCCGGGTGCCCTGCATAAACCACACCGCAAAGGAGCCCATTACATGTACAGGCACTGTAAGCACTGCAGGCCGTAAAACACTACGAAACCATTACAGGACTATGACGAGTATGACTACCTGGTAGTTCGGAACGACGGAGACACGAGGGCCCCGAGACCCCGGCAGAGGGGTATATATGGGAGACTCCCAGGTTTTTCCCCTAATTGCCTCGCATTATCCAGAACGTTTCGACATGGACGGATTGTACTGGGATACCTTTGGCCCCGGGCACGAAGCCTGCGACGACGATCTCTTCAACCAAGCCCAAGAACTCATCGACCAATGTTCTTGCAACCGATCCGACGACTTCGATTCGCGTTGCGTTCGGTGCAGACTCGTTCAGTCTCTATTTGCTCGTCGATTCAACGATGATTCACCAAGAGCGCGAAAATCTGCTCTCGAAATCGTCTCCTCCACTGCAAATCACACCGATGTGGTAGACTCGCAACAACCGTTTAGGGGCAGGAAAGCGAATACCTTGAGTGGGACAAAGAGCGGGAAGACGGCAGACTCGAGTTGGGAGATTCAAGCTCCTCAGAAGATATTAGTAGTCTGCATCGAGTGTCATATCACTCCAGAGGAACGTATAATACCACGCGATGAAGCACTTGGCACGGCAGACACAATTGATACCGAACCCGAACAGGACAGCTGCCCAACCTTCAGCTCGCCCGCGTTGCGGCTCGTGTGGGAAGGTGTGGTTTCACATAACCGGCAATATTTGCAGGGGCCAAAACCACCTATCCGAGGAGCAGCCACTCGAATCGTATTTGAGCGATCATATACGAGAGGGACAGCTCACGCGGTAGGGCTTTGGGCCAGCTGCAACAATCCCAGTATCTGGCTCAAACTTTGGTGGTGGATTCAACGGCAGAGAGAGAGATGTTCCAGTTTCGGACGAGCTGAATGGGTCAGGTAGGAAGTCTTCCGGTCGCCCATCACAGCAAGTAGCTGACAGCCCTTACAGCAGATTCACATGAGGCTTGTGGGCTTGTGGCTCTAGCATCTAGGAAACAAATTGAAATACCCAGAGACCGGGCATTCCCCCTTTGACATGCTGGTTCCTGTGGTTCCTGTGTTGTATGGACCGTATTGGGGACCCCCTTCCCGCTGGATAGGGTTCATGGCAGTGTAAGTGCTCCTTTCCATAGCACCAAGCCCTCGCAACACTCCGTGTTATTCACGCACCTTGCAGTCCCTACCCATCAAACTCTACTTGCTGGTCTGGACTGACAAAGAGTTGTTTTGTACAGGTTGACCGCGATGGCCACCCGAGCAGCTCAGCTGCTAACTCCCATCGCCTTTGGCCTGTTGGAGCGCTTTCTGCCGGCGACACCTTCGCCGGTTCAAGAGCCGACGCAAGGGAGACCCCAAGCCTGAAGAGGCTCTCGACAACCCCGGTACCGGCACGGCGGTTCAGCCGGGGGCCCATCTTTCGCTTTATTGGCCACCGTTCTCGGCGGCCCTGGCTACCAAGCTCAGCGTTCTTGGACACGATACCCATCCATGAGACAGCCACCCATTGAACAACTCGATATACTTGCCGACGGACTTGGATACACATGCCTAGGTCGAAACATCATCTCGCACTCCCTACCATAGTCGCGCAGGCTTGAGAAGCCATGGGTGGATGTGGCATCGCACAGCATGTGAGCCCACCCACACTCTGCCCTGATGTTTCGGTCACAAATTTCTAATACTCTATTCATCTTTCATCTGGCAGCACCTGGAACAGATTTGGCCCATCTTCCGCTTTATGGGTCCCGGTTGACGAGTATGGTGGAAGTGGCGGGAGGAGGCCCTCGGGAAGAAGGCCACCACCACCAGTAAGGCTATCCTGGCCAACTCCACGCGTCACGCACACAGTTGCTGCGGACAGTCGCCATGGAAGGAAGGTCAGGAAGGTCAGGATGGCCGGGATGGCTGGGATGGTTGGGAAGATGGCTCTGGATATTTTGGTTGGATCTGCTTGGAAGGCCAGGAAGGTCAGGAAGTCTTCGGTGGGGCAATCCATCGAAGATGCCAAAAGTACATAAGCCGACCTCTCCTCGTCTATCACGAAGAAGAGGCAGCTATAAGTGGCAAGCATCCGCTCAACCTTATTGCAAGACACGAAGCCTACGCAATCCCGATAACCACCTTGAACGACCCCCCCCCCCCCCCCCCCC
>MU856980.1:0-77822 GCA_033296705.1 Chaetomidium leptoderma | reverse complement strand
CCTTTTCCCTTTTCCCTTTTCCCTTTTCCCTTTTCCCTTTTCCCTTTTCCCTTTTTCTTTCTTTCTTTCTCTCTTCTTTTTCTTCTTCTTCTTTTCTTTTCTTCTCTTTTTCCTTCTCTTTTTTCTTCTCTTTTTTTCTTTTTTCTTTTCTCCTCTTTTTCTCTTTTTCTCTTTTTTCTTTTTCTTCTTTTTGCGCGCCTCTCCTTCTCGATCCCCTCCTTCTTCCTCTTAGGCCTCTACCTGGAAATATGTATATGCTATTTGGCACCTCTGGAGTTACAAGTACCCTACCTACTAGTTACAACCTTCAATGTACGGCAGGACGGTTCATACTCCCAAAGGAAATTCATGATCAACCCTGCAACTTCCCAGGGTGTGGACAGCGGACTTCGAAGATGTGCCTGGAGACACCAGGCGATATCCTTGGGAAACGACTCTGCAATACCCACAGCCGAAACACGAGGAAATCTTCGGACCCTGCCTGGCTTGCTGCTGGCCCATGTACACGCTGCTATCGACCATGAGGGAACCAGAAAATCTGGTTCACCGGAGAAGGCCTTACTTCGGTATGCGGATCCTGTGTCGGGCGCAACTCTTTTCGTCGACGAAACGGTATACCACTAATCTTTGGTAAGTAGAGGCCCGGGATCGTGGTGGATGTGCGTGGTGTGGTCAGGAGGAGACGTGGTGGCACCCCCTTGCGAAGTTCCATGGCTTTGGCGAGCAGCGGAGGTGTGATGGATGTTACTTCTACCGGCTTGTAAATGGGGTAGAGCGGGACCCTGAGGAATGGTATGACTTATTCCCAGGTCGTGAGAAGTATTTCGGGGTACTAATCTTTATCTAGGGGCAACGATCCGATAACCAATCATCGAGACGGTTGTGCCAACTGCGCGGCGCCAGAACCGCCGGTAGGGGATAAAGGCACACCTCCTTTCTTCTTCGAAGGCATATACCGACGATGCAATGCCTGTCATCTCTGGCTGAAAAGGAACGGTTGCGAACGGCCGGCTTCTACATTTGCCCCTGAAGTCAAGGATGGGTGCAAGAACTGTCTCCGGCCTGAAGACGAGGGGGGCGCGAAGTCCCAGTGGCACGGCTGGAGAGACCTATAGCTTGAAGGCAGTGAGCACTACAAAAACACTACGGCAGACACAGGCTTTGCATTTCTAAAAAGAATTCCGTTTCTCATCCCTATGGGAATTCCCGAATGGATTTCGGGACACCATTGGTGGCGCCCAAGTTATGGGCGGATCTGTGGGAGTAATTATCAGCTATCTGAAGCAAAAACAGTAAATCCCGATCCTGCCTCGTACCTCGCTGCCCTAACCTCGCTGCCCTAACCTCGCTACTCATCGACAGGCGACAACCCTCTCTTCTCCAATTGCTGTCGAAGCGTCTTCAGCCCAGCCTCGAGGCGTTCCCGGGCAACCCTCTCCGACTTGGCCTGCTCCTTCAGCTCAGCGACCTGATCCTCGACCACCGACCATCTCTCCTTCATGTTATCCCCGGCCTTTGACTCCAACTGCTTGATCGTTTGCTCCATCTTTTCGATCTCCTCGTTTGCCGTTACTAGAAGGGATGTCTTCGAGTCAACTTGCACCCTCAGCTGCTCGATTGTTTGCTCCATCTCCTCGATCCTCTCGTTTGCCGTTACTAGAAGGGATCTCTTCAAGTCAACTTGCACCCTCAGCTGCTCGATCGTTTGCTCCATCTTTGTAACTTTAGCCAAGGTCTTCGATAGGCCTATAGCCATAGCGCCCCTAAGCTTGTCGGTGAAGGGGTTATCCAAGTCTTGCTGAGGGTTAACCGTTGTACGAGATTGGCCGCTTTCAGCAACATCGCGGCGAGGTTGGTCGCTTTCAGCAACATCGCCTTGATTTGTGGTACCGATGTAGCTTCTTTCTGTCCCAGAACGAACCGTGCCTGAGCGAGTTTCGCCATCGAGGTTGTAGAAACCGGTAGCTGTGCCGCCGAAAAGCCCGAGTGGGTTAGGGGTTGCCGTTGTAGGACGAGGGTTATCCGATGCTCTGTGGAGAATGCCACGTAGGCTAGGGTTTGGAGCCAAACCCCGGGTGCCAAATATGCCACCAGAGGGTTGGCGGGGATCCGCAGTGCCGGATGTATCCGAAGGCTGAGGAGCCTTTGTGCTGGCTATGAGTGCCATTGTTGAATTGTTGTCATCCGGGGTATTGGGGTTTCGAGTGCCTTGGGCCGCCCTGCCTGCCTCATCTTTATGATCGCTCTCGACGCCCGGCACGCCTTGTTTCTCGACAGAGAGATTGAATCTCAGTCTTCGACGCCGACCAGGCCCCGCATTTTCATGATTCCTCTCGACGCCCGGCACGCCTTGTTTCTCGACAGAGAGATCGAATCTCGGTCTTCGGCGCCGACCAGACCCGGCATCTTCCGCTACATTTAGCATCTTCAACCCAGCTGGTCGGGACGGGAACACCTCCTTCATCAAATCTATGAGCCCCGACGTATCGATAGCGCTGGAAGGAGTGTTCTCGCCCTTCTCCATATATTCCAGCCGCCAAGTGGGATCGTCCAGCATAGCACCACGCCAGAACTCCGTAGGAGGGCCGCCATTGGCAAACCACAGCAAGTCAGCGTTCTTGAACCGTGCCAGCAAAGCGTCACCAATAACGGGGCCCTTCTTCTGGTCCAGATAACGCAGTGCCTGGAGTTGGGTAGAAGTTGGTAGCCGGGGCATCTTGACCGTCGTTCCCCAAACCTGGTCCCAACGGTTCTGGTTAGGACCTTGAACGTGCTTCTGGATCTCTCCCAGCGGCTTGACCAACGATTTCCAAATTGTGTGGTTGCTTTGGCTAGTGTCTGGTGCCGAGCGGGCGAGCTCATCGATGATGATCTGAGGGGGGTCAAAGTCCTCAAGCCTCCGGTTGAAGTACCAGTGGAAAGAGACATACTCGGAGATTGGAGGGTGCTCCGAGATTAGTGCCTCGAGTTCTGCCTTGAGCTTTCTTGACCGGCCCTTGGCTGTCTTCGCACGTTTGGGATTGGAGTGCCTTTTCTCGGCCGAACTAACTGCTGGTGATTCCTCGGTCGCCTTCCCGCGTTTTGCAGCCTTGGTCGGGGTCTCGAGGGATGCCTTCCCTGTTGTAGCCGAAGCAATCTGGGTCGGAAGGGGAGTCGAGGACTGTTGCGCCCGAGCCGCTTTGTCTTCGATCCACTTCTGGAAATCCTCTGTCGAAACTCCGGCCTGCTGAAGCTGCTGAAGCTGCTGAATAGTAGGAAAGGGCTCGTGTGGGACACAGGTCGCGTTGCCATCGGTGGTCGCGCCCTGGGCGGGATTCTTGCCCTTGTCCGTTGTATTTTCCTCCGCCATCGTGTCGGCTGTCGGTCTTTCGTGCAGTGGTGATTGCTTGGATTCGATGAGTTTGAGTAGATTCAATCGCTGCTCGTTATCGCTGCGCCTGACCGAAAATTTGATGCCCCCTCGCGACCACTTGAAGCCTCTCGCGACCACTTGGAGCCTCTCGCAACCACTTGAAGCCCTTTCGCTGCGCTGATGTATCGATTTTATCGACAAGCTCTTCGACTATCTCTTCGACTGTCAGGCGTTCCATACGTCTCTCTTCGGGATCGAGGAATTCGGTAGTAAAATCGTGGTGCGCCTCGAAATGGCGCGATGCGACGATCAGTCGGAACTGATGGCAAAAGTGAGAAATGGCTGGCGCGGGAAAAAAACAACGAAAATTGGGTTGGAATCATGAGTTCGGGGTTTTTTTTTCTTGAAGGGGTGCGAACTTTCCATCTTCAGATGGAAACGCAAATACAGAATAAATTGGAATTTGGAACTGATGCAGTGGCAAAAATGTAGGCGATAATGACCAGATGTCTGAACCACACGACCCCCGTCCTAATCGAAGCATCATCCTTCTCAAGCCATCCCTTCTGCTAATAATTCCCGTGCAACTCTTGCCTCTCTCGTCCCCGATATCTGGGCCCCGTCCTGATCGAAGCGTCATCTTCTCGACTCTCGAACCATTCCCTCCACACCTGGCAATAGGCGTATGTTAACTGGTATCTCTGGAGTTACAAGTGCCCTACCTACTAGTTTCAACCTTCAATGTAGCTGATCTTTACGGCAGGACGGTTATGCTCCCAAAGGAAATCCGTGATTAACCCTGCAATTTCCCAGGGTGTGGACAGCGGACTTCGAAGATGTACATGTCCCTAGAGACACCAGGTGACATCCTTTTGAGACGACTCTGCATCGCACATAGCCGGAACACAGGGGTTCTTTCAGACCCCGTCTGGCTTGCCGCTGGGCCATGCGCGCGCTGTCACCAACCACGAAGCAACTAGCAAGTGTGGTTCACTAGAGAAGGTATGCACGCACCGTGAGGTTTCGCCGACAAAACAGCATACCTGATCTCTGGCGAGCAGGAGGCCCTATGGTCAGGAGGACTGGTGGCATTGTATTTCCTTGCAAAAGTTCCATAGTATCGGCGCACAACGAAGGTACGGTGGATGCTTTTTATCCCGGGTTGTAAGTTAGGTAGAGCGGGACCCTAGATGGTAGGTATACTACCTTATCTAGCTATCCAGGTAGTGAGATAGTGTTTCGGAGTCCTTGTTAGATTCGGGACTTGCGCTGCAGCTTACCTCCTTATCTACCTAGGTAGGTAGTGTATAGATATTCCGCAAAGTGGTTCGCGCAACTGCACAAAACTTAGTGATACATGAGCAACCTACCGCCAACCCCCCCGGCCCTCCCCCCTCCTCCCCACACTTTAATCTTTAATCCCAACACCAGTACGTAGCACGTTGATCACCATGCCCATGCCCGCGTCAGGAACGGTTCGGCTGTCCCCGGGCCCGCTGACCGTCGCAGGGACATCTCGGGCAGTGGTATTGCCGGAGGGTCCGAAATTAAATGAGGTGTCTATCTCGATCACCCCTTATACATTACTTGGCGGTCATTGGCCGCTATGACCCCGACCACTGTCAAGGAGCCGAATCATTAGGCAAAACAACCGGAACGCCCAGAAGCCGCACTTCGGTCTTCCGTGTCCACCACTAGCAACCAAGGATGGAAATTGGAGAATTAGTACTTAAGAAACGGTACTCCCCTCGAGTCAGCATGCTCTTTATGGTCTCAGGGTTGCAAATCAAAGACAATCATGCATTTTAGTCCAACGTCATTGCTCACAGCAGCCGGGCTTGCCGCCCAGGTTTCGGCGCACGGCCTCGTGAGGACGCCGGCGGCACGGGCACCAGGACCGTCCACGGAGGCGGCATGTGGCACAATCATGAGGAAATTTTACGAAGCTGACGGTACCGCATACCCAGAAGCTCTTCTCCGGGCTAATCCGGGCGGCTTGAAGGCCCCCTATGACCCGGAGAAGTGCAACCTCTGGCTCTGCAGAGGGTACCAGTTCGACGACAACACGGCCAACGTGCAGAAGTACACGACTGGCCAGGTTGTCGACCTCGACGTCTGGATCCGAATCCCGCACAAGGGGTACGCCAATGTCTCGGTCGTCGACACAGCCAGCAACAGCGTTATTGGCACCCCCCTGATCGCCTGGCCTGATAACTATGCCGCTACTGCCAACCCGCCGGCGGACCAGACCAACTTCAGCGTCACGGTTCCTGAACTGGGCGGCAAGTGTGCCGAGGCTGGTGCTTGTGTGAGTATATTTCCTTCATTCACTCTCTTCTTGTGGTAGTTGGACGAAAGGACTGGATGGGCTAACTCGGGTTGGCGCCATGACAGGTCATTCAGTGGTACTGGCTCGGCCAAGGGCAAACCTACGAGTCGTGTATTGATTTCACTGTTGCTGCGGCAGCGGCTAAACCCGAACACTCCCACGAGCGCAGGATGAGGGGTCAGTCGTGGGAATGATGTTGAGGTGAAAGGCAGGGAGGGGGTCATGTGACAAGAATGGGCAGCGGTTGGCTTAGATGTAGATGACTGTCCAACCCTCTACTGGGGTTAACCCCATCGCCGACAATATTGGGAAGAACGAGTCTCTCGTGGTGCCGGTCATGTTCGCCAGAGCTCAAGACCTCTTGCTGTCACCATCAAGTTTAGTTCGGCCGCCCCCGGAGTAGCCATTGTAGATATAAAGAATTGGAGCCATTGTTTCTCCTTGTGTGTGCCGCAGTGTTTTGGTTGTGTTCACTGCCTTCAAATTCATGGGTCTCTCCAGCCCCATATTCGTAGTAATATCAACCAAGATACCAAAGCAAGAATGGCCACTGCTCTTTTTATCTGACATCCGCTATTGTCCTCTATTCACTATTGCCGCGAACGGCCTAAAATCTATTGTCATGCATCTCCGGAACCTCAGAAAAGTCCATCGCCGGATCCATGTTCGGGTCAGCCGGTGAAAACACCTGCTCCAGCCCCCCTTGCATCTCCCGAGGGAAGGCCTGCAGGCAATCAATAGGTAGTCGCTGTCCAAAACCCGGGGCGGAATACGCATTTTGTGGCCCAAACAAGGAAACATTCGAGAAGCTGGTGGCTCGCTGATCCAAGAACGTGGCATTGAGGCCTATCCCCGAGTCGATCGGCAGCAGCCGGGGGTGCTGTTCTAGCTGACCGCGCCGCATGCCAACCGTGTCCTGGCTCTGACCGCCGAATCCTAGGTAGTTCATATGAGCTGGCGGTGCAACCGTGACAGATCGGCCTCCCTGGCTGGCGTTGGGAATGGTCCCGGGACCGGGAACCAAAGACGTTTGTACGAACCCCCGGGCAGCATCAGGCTCTGCGCCGCCGTGATAGCCACCGGTCAGTGGTGCATACGACATCTGTGGATGCGGCTCCACCATTAATGGCTGCTCGAGACTTCCCAGCGTATTGGTGCTGCTGGGGGTGACGACTGGTGAGGAAATGCTGCTGTCCGAGGGCCCTGAGCCCCTTCGCCCGGCCGTCGGATGCCCGGGGGTGAGCCGCACCGAGTTTCGCCGGCATGTCCTTGTCTTCTGCTGCGGCGCTTGAAGGCGCATGCGTTTGTGGCCTCCCGCCACGCCGCTTTTCTTGAGCCGGCAGGCTTCAAAGACCGACTTAATATGGCTGCTAAAGATGGCGAGCATGCTCTCCGTGTCACCAGTCGGCCCCGGCCCCTCTTGGATCCGTTGCCGCAGCTCACGCGAACAATCGTCGGTGTTGAACTGGGCGTACACCTCATCCAGTTCTGTCGGAGGCACAAAGTCTAAGGTGGCCACGTGTTGTCAGCTTCCAACCTCTAAACGGCACTCTTAAGGTCCGCATACCGGACTCGAGGATATCACAATCCTCCGGGAACAAGAGACGCCACAGGCTATCCCAGGAGTGGATTTTGCCGTCTGCCTTGCGTTCATTGAGAAGTTCTTCGACCCCTAACGTGATGCCGTCTTCCGGATCCGCGCTCGACAGCACCTTTTGTGGGGTGCAGATTTGGTCCCTACCCACAGAGACATGTTCATCCAAGGCCTTCTGTGTCCTCATGGCCCGCCTGCACCGTTGGCAAGTGAATGGCAAAACGGTTGTCTGCTTGTGGAAGTTCTTAACGTGGCGTCTACCTGTTGTTAGATCGCGGTGTAAGGGAAGGTGGTGGGGGGGGGGGGGGGGGAGGTCACCTACTTGAGCAGGGTCATATCCGAGAATGGCTGGACAGCGCAACTCTGAAAGTCCCGGACATTAAACCTCACGGGGTTCCTCTTCCGGAACGGGCAGCTGAAGTGCATGCCAGCTGCCTGGTAATGGGTTGGTGAGACCTTTTGGCGTTTCCCGCCCGCAGGGCTGCCGTCTCCTGCACCATCGCCGGGATCGGCGCCATCATGGCCGCCGTTGGCTCGTTTCCTGTTGCCGCCCCCGTTGCCTTGGCTTCCACCATCCCCACCACCTGCGCCGACGCTGTCCGCAGTAGCCCCGGCGGGCCAGATCGGGACGGTGCTGGAGCCTGTCCTGCCTCGTGTCGATTCGCTGATCAATATGCCCGTGTTGCCGAGGCCGCTGTTAAGAACAATGTGAGAGAGTTCATCCAGGCAGTAGCTGACAGACTTGTAGACGGCCGAAACCGCCCCCGCGAGAGCGAGGTCTTCGAGCTGAACACCGAATGCCTGCGGTAGGACTTGGTCGCAGACCTCGTGGATTATGTTGTCATCTGCTTTGGGGGTCGGCCGTCCACCGCCCTCGTCACACGAGTCTGATGCATCGCTGCATCCTGAGCTCGACGGTGTATGTGGCGTGACCCCGTCCGTTGATACTTCAGCCGCTTCGGGTGTGTGTTCATCCGGAGTGGCCGCTCCAGGGGTTGGTGCGTCTTCCTCCCCATGCACGCTCGCATCCGTTTCGTCTTTCCCGGCCCGCCTCTCGCCAGCCGCGTACTCCTGTGCTCGGGGGTTAAGCGAACGGGGCGTGTAGGGAGTGCCAACCGTACTCCGGTCAGGCTCGTCTTCGTCCCGGTTCCGGCCGTCCACGATACAAAGCTCCCCGGCGTCTGAGGGGCTTCGTTCTCTCCGAGGGAACGGCCCGGATCCCGCGCCAGGGGCAACAGGGCCCGAGGATATACTGAGGCTCGACTTCCGTGAACCCATCTGTTCCAGCCGTCGATGTCGAGGGGCTAGCGCGTCTGGCGGTGAGCTAGAAGGGCCCGCCCAGGATCTGTCTGTATCGCAGGGGATGGAAGGGACACGAAGTGGCAGGCGCTTCTGAGAGGTTGATGGACGATATAGATCGAACAAGCCACTGCGGCGTGGTGATGACGCGGAAATTTCGACCTCGGATTCGAGGCCTTCGTCAGCAAAGGCGATGTCGGGGCTGTTGAGGTCCGTTGAATCGGTGGCTGTGGACCCGGCGATGGAAAAGCCGGTGTTGCTTCGTCGCGTACTGAAACTAGAGGACCAGCTCTCAGTGGTGTCTTGCCTCGAAAGACTCCCAAGTCGACCATCTTCGATCGTGTCCTTGCTTTTTCGAATAACAAGAGGCTCGACCCCCCGAGATCCGGCCAGCGTAAGCCCCGGCGGAGGCGCTCTGGTTACAGAGCCGTCAGTGCGGCCATCTTGCTTTTGCACTGCGGAGGCAGTCTCGGGCGCAGCCGGGGCCGGCGTCGTTGCAAAGGGGTGCTCCATGAATGGCGAGAGTCGTTGACACGCAAGGCAGGATTCGGTGTCGTTGATCCTTGCTGACAAGAGTGCCTGGCCAAGTCCGCAAGTGCTGCCAATAAACGTGTATTTCTGGGCGCTCGCCGGGTCAACCGACTTCAAGTCGAGGGCGGGGCTGGGACGGTCCAGGCCATGGAATTGGTCTGATATATTCGTCTTGACGTCGAGCAGCCAGTGCGCGAACCGGCCGGGATACGCCCCCTCCCGCGCCCAACCACGACTGGAGAGAGCAAAGGCTGAGTGAGGGCAGGCTGCCGCTCGCTGTCCCTCAGCTTGGCCCAGCCCCGGGACAATGCAGCAGGTGGGAACCGGGGACCACAATTGGCCCGGATCAAGACGCGGGAGCGCCAGTTCCAAACCCTCGAGTTTGTTGCTCCCTGGTCGGACGTGAGGGGCACGGGGACAGCCAATTCCCATGACACGGAATTAAGATACAGAATATCGATGAAGCGCATCCAAGGCTCTCGAGAATTGTGTACAAATTATGTGCAGGTGATAGAGGTGGCCCAACCACCGTCGCATGCTACAAGAGGACCCTCATCGTGTTTATATCCATGAGTGAGTCCGCGGTTGAGACAGGGCCGCGGGGTTGAGTGGCCGCCGCCGTGAAAAAGCAAGGCTTGTTCACTCTCGAAGTCCTCCATTTGTCAGGTCATCCATCTTTTGGTTTCTCAGCTCCCAGCCCACGCTAGCGGCCCTTAGCGGAACGTGCTTGGTTGGTCCATGTTCCTGTGACTGAGCCACACGCCTGGAGGGAGTGGAGCTGCAGGCATGATTGCAACGCCACCACAATCCAATGCATGTGTGGGGCGTGACAAACGACATCACCAGCTGAGCGAGGCGCCAACCCAAGCCGGAGAGCAACTTCGAAGCGTCTCTCCATCACAACCCTCTCTTCCGGAAAGGTCTCAGACAATGTGGCACGATGTTGCTCCCCTCTCTCTCAATGGCCCGCCGCCCTTTCCCCTCTCCTTGACTGCTCCCGCGGCTCCGAACTGGCAGCAGCGAGGCAGCGGGCCGTCAATGTGCGACGATGGGTAGGCGCCATACTCAAGCGGGCAAGGAGAAACTCAGACATCCCGTCACCGGCACTAGAGAGAGACGAGAAAGCAGACAAGTACGCTCAGCCTGTCCAGAAGACCGTCTTTGACAGATTCTGCGAGGCTGTTGCTTAGGCATCCTGGGTCTCTCTTCTCTCTGCAGGTTAAGTCTGCAAGACTCCCCGCGTGCCCAGAAACTGCGCCCTTGGTGCCTGTCGACCGCCGTACTAATCGACAGTGGGGCGCCAAGCGGACAGAGCTTGCTCCGCAGCAGAGGTACTTGAGCTCCGGGCTCTGGCTCTGCCGCGCAGCAGCGACCTCGAACAACATCAGCAACCAGCCATCGGTTCTGAATTTTTGCCTCGTCAACACCAACAACCGCGATTCGAGCGCCATTCCCAAACCATCCACCACTGGAACTCCACCACATCGCTGCGCACCCCCTCACATCGCGTCATCAACATCGAGACCGCGCATCACACGTCGATATTTTACAACTGCATTACTTTGAACCTTTTTGCACCCGGTTCACCCCGCGCATCTACGTGCATCTCATCTCAACAATGGCCGGTGGAAAGGGCAAGTCTTCGGGCGGCAAGAGTTCCGGCGGCAAGACTTCTCGGGTTGACGGCCCCAAGAAGCAACAGAGCCATTCCGCGCGCGCCGGACTTCAGGTATGTGCCATCACCATCGAGTTCTTCCTTTTGCATACGCTTGGTGTCGTGCTTGGGGCACTGAGCTCGAGGGTATCAAAGGGTCGCGTCTGTGTACCCCCGCCGCTTCACGCGTCTCCCCAACATTCCCCAGCAACCCGGTGTTCCCCCCCCCCCCCCCCCCCCCCCCCCCAACGATACATCGAACTTCGCCACCATCCATCCCCATCCACCAGCATCTAGCCATATCTGCGAGCACCACGCGCCGATGCGACAATCTGCTGGTGCCGACCAGTGCAAGGCGACTGGAGAACCCCGCGCTCGACGTCTGGCTGGGGCTTGCGCCGCCTTGCTTTGTCCGGGAATTGTTGCTGACCTGTTGCATTCCAGTTCCCCTGCGGCCGTGTCAAGCGTTTCCTCAAGCAGAACACACAGAACAAGATGCGCGTCGGCGCCAAGGCAGCTGTTTACGTTACTGCGGTACTCGAGTATCTCACCGCCGAAGTGCTCGAACTTGCCGGGGTGAGTCCTACCTTGGCTACCGCAACCCCAGCGGGTTTGCCGATAGCGCTGCTATTCCCTCGCCCTTGTATCGTCGCCTTAGCTAACCCTGTGCCTTGCCATAGAACGCCGCCAAGGACCTCAAAGTCAAGCGCATCACACCTCGCCATCTCCAGCTCGCCATCCGTGGCGACGAAGAACTGGATACCCTGATCCGTGCCACCATCGCCTTTGGAGGTGTCCTCCCGCACATCAACCGCGCCCTTCTCCTCAAGGTCGAACAGAAGAAGAAGGCCAAGGCTGCCGAGGCATAAGGGACGAATATGGTTGGCGCGAGTTCTTGTGGAATCTCCCATGCTTGGAATGCCAGTACCTGAAGAAGAACATCCCCGGCACGCGATACTCAGGAAGAAGGCGTGGTACTTGGTTTTTTTTCTCGTTTGCAACGCCGAGCCCTACTACCGCTCGGCCTTAATTTCGTTTTCATGTCGAGACCCGCATTCGAATGGGGCTACTCGAGACTAGCTGTACGCGGTTGGGCACGTTTACGACGCCTGCGGCACAACATCACAGCCGATGAGGAGGTTTGAGGATGGGGAAGGCTGGCGTTGGTTGGTCTGCGATGAAATTTGGGCAAGAAAGCAAGAGAGGCTGGCGGTGCGCCCGTAGGCTTTTACCGTCCACGAGTGGAGGGTTTTGATATCTGTAACAACACAGCACTGTCCTTTCCTGGGGTCGCTGGTATGAGCAATGAGCAAGGCTCCTGGTTTGATGCGTTAGACGCCGAGACACCTGGCTGACCGGCCCACAAGGGGGCCAAACAAACCTCCTTCCGGGGGGCGCCGGAGCGGGACGCCCGCCTACGGGGCAAGACAGACATCACGGGACAGTGGGCGCTTGAGAAGAAGATCAACAAATAGGATGCATTTACTTTCTTCATTGTATTTCCAAGTCTTGTGGCTATTGTATTCGGTTCCCAAGGCGGCGCTTGCCCCTGAAATCGCCTTGCCTACTTTTTTTGCGTCTGCCCCTGAAATCTCGACCAGCGAGAACAACCTGGAAAAGGGCAATCTAGGTACCTGGGTAGGTAGGTCAGGTATATCTCCTATCCGCCTATTATGTAGTTGCCGTAGCGTGTCGAGAGCTAGGGTCAGATTCATCGACGAAACCAGGAACCATCCGTATCCACCCTGCATTCTTCATGTTCATCTAGGTCCGAGTCCGACCCCTCGGAATAATCGGCATCTGAGTCGTTGGAGGACTCAGATGCAGCGGATATCTCATCCACTGGCTGCTGATACAGCTCGTCAGTAGCCTTCCAGTTGAGTCCCGGACTCCTCTCCTCCTCAAGGTATTCTTGTTGCTCGTCCTGAAGCTGGCTGGAAGAAGACTCGCGCTCCCTTGCCGGGAAAGCCCTGCCCTCAACCAAGGCGGTGTGGACTGTATGGAGGCACTCGGATGGGAAGTCGCAGTGAACCGAGCAGTTATGCCGGCCCTGGACATACATCATTTCCTTGCGGCGGCTCACTTGCTCACGCTTCTCCTTGGCCAGCCGCTGCCACACAGGAGGACTCTGGATTGATCGACCGTATCTCCTGCGGCTCTTGGTGGTCAGCTCCCACGTCGCGAAGGTGTCATCATAGTCGCCAGCTCCTGGAGCACAGGTCCGCTGTCTCTTTCGAAAACCCTCTGTGCTTCCGCGGACCAGGTTCGCGACGGGACCGGCGCCGCGCTTATGGCCTGATACACCACCAGCCTGGGCGGCGACGACAGACCGACGGTACGCGCCCCAGGCTGCCCAGCCATTGTAGTCGAACTCGGTTGTACAAATCCTTCTCTTTCCGCGCAAAAGGTTTTTGGAGTCGCCGTTTTCCGCAGCCGGTACCGTGCAGTACTGGTGGCTACAGTGTAGGCATCGCCGGATGCAAGCCAGTGGGTACGCGGAGCCGCACTGGTGGCATACCCAGCTCCATATGTATGGCGTCCGAGGCGCTGGTGGCTGCGGTTGCGTAATAGCTGGTGTAATAATACCGTCCCCGAGTAGCCCTTCTTGGCCCGCTGATTGTGTAGAACGGCATACTGAGGGGTCCGAGGATGCTGCTGCGTGGTTGGTTGTGTTGTCCTGGACGAGAGCGGCGTTGGGGGTCAAGTAGTTGTTTAACATCGATGCTAGGCCCATGATAGCGAGCGTTGTGACTATTGAAAATCTCGGAGCCGGCGAGTTGAATCAAGAAAGGCAGACAGAAATGATAGTGAAATCGGAGCGGCCCTTACCTCGGGGTTTGTGATATCAGACCACCCTAGGTGGGAGTTCAGCTTTATCTCACCCAATATGTTGGTAGGTTCCCATGCGGCAAACACCAGACAAAGTAATAGTCACCATACAGTTCTTTATGTCCAAAAGAGAACATTGGCCTTGTTTTCGTCCCTGACTACCTATATTCATATCCCAACCAAAGGGCCCCTTCAGGTTCATCCTTTGTATTAGCGTCGCTACTTGTTCCCCGAAAGCAGCAACAAAGCGACCGTTGGAAGCCAACAATGGAGTCCGTGCTTTGTACCATAGTATCAAAGGACATAAAAGAATAGCAAGGTTTCTCGGCATCGAACACCCGGAGAGATCTAAGTCTCGGTCCAGTGCTGTGCTGTGCTGTGCCGACATAAAGCGGCAGAACCCTTGGAAATGTGTGCCATATGGTTAAGCCCCCGCTTCTTTTTTCTAACCGCCTTACTCATGCTCTCGAGTATGTCGGGCAGTTGGTGAGCTCATGCTGCGTCTCTATGCAATGTGTTATGGCCACAGCTTCAGCCCTGCGGGCTGTCATGTGGAATTGGCTGCGCAGGTAGTCATGTACTGTAACTATGTACAATACACAATGCAGAAGTCTTTATTCTTTACAGACGGGATGGACGCGGACTAAATTTGATGTCATCCCATTCGGCGCCGGCTTGTGCCTGTCTGCGCTGTTGCTGCAGGCCCCTGCGACGGCGCGGCGAACGACGCAGCCTAACTCTTGTAACTACCTACCTAGGTATGATCACCTCAGTGACCCAGCTGCTCGGTGCGTAGAGGTGTTGATATCATTCCCGTGACAGAGAGTTGGGACGCCCGAGCCGCAATGCCCTGCTGCAAGCCAACACGGAGCTCCCGGGTCGAGAGCGTTGAAAAAGCACGAGTTGAGAAATTAGACGAGACCGAAATCTGAGTTTTGGGACGCTGCAGAGCGGCTTGGCCCTTGCCCCGTCTGGATTAGCGCTGGTGCCCAGGTGGGGCCGCTGGGGACAGCGGCTGCGGGTGTCTCCTCCCGCAAGCGCATCTTTGACCCCTTTTAAGGTAGGCGCTTGGGAATTGCCACGCCCAAGCAACGGGCAGAAGCACACTGCACTGCACAGCTAAAACAAATATTCTTCCTCCATGCGGCATTCTGTTGTCCGGGGAAGTTACCGTCGCAACCGGCTTCCCTTGTTTTTCTCCTGTTTTGAGGCAACCCGCCTGCCGCAGCCCGCGGGAAGTAGCGAGAAGCCCCCCTGGTCCCCCGTTGCCCCGGTGTGGGTTAAGGGACTCGACAGCGTGTGGATCTCGCACAAAAAAAGAGGTCGCTAGCATCAGACCGCTCTCCGCCTCAGCTCTGAGAGAGCGCGGAAGCGCACCCGCCAGTTCACTTTCTCGGCGCCCGCATCACCTTCTCTCCCAAACCCAAATCTCCAATCTTGCAAACTCGGAATCTTAGGGGGTTTGCGCACCGCCCCCACGACATCTACGAAGTTGCAGACGACGTGATGACCTAGAGACATTTGATACGCACCTGTTTAGCGTACATTTTCTCGTCTCCGCCTCCCGGCTCCTTGGTGTTGTACTGTGGAGAGTTTTGTTCATCGTCCCTTTTTTTTTTCTCTTCCGGCGACGCCTGCAACCCTTTCTGCATCATCGAAAAAATCACGCCCCTCCCCACTCGAAGATTCTGCACTTCGACACACTGCAGCCGACACTAGACGTCGGATTCCAGAGACAACCGCTTTTGGTCTGAACTTGAAGCCGGCCGCTCCCATCGGACAAAAGCTTCAACGATCCGCCCCCGGGGGTCTGTCTGGCCAGCTGCCCCAACCTTCACAGTAGCCTCGAAGATGAACCAGCAGCCCGATCTCTACTTTCCCGCCTACGCGATGAACGCCCCAAACCGCTCCCCCCGTTCCTCGAGGCCGGGCTACAATACCACCACCGGCCATCCCGGCCTCAATCGTCTAGACCAGCGGCAAATGGACCCTGCCGGCCAAGCACCCACCGCACTCTTTGCTACTGACGACCGCTTCGGCTCGTACGACAGCAACGCCTTCAGACACAACAGGATGCAGCCCTCGCCGGGGTTTCCTACAGACAACTTCATGGGGAACGCCCAAGCATGGGCATACAACTCTGGCGCAAGCACCGTGACCGGAGCACTGGGCGAGGGTAGACTCCGTCAAGGGGCTCGTAGAGCAATTCCTCAGGTTAGTTCGTCCCTGCACCCCACCCCCCCCCCGGCTCCCGCGATTCCGTCTTTTACCCTTCCCACACGAGCCGCTTTGCTGACGCCCTGCACACAGGAGTGGACTATGGCTGAACAGCCCGGTCTCGGAAACCAGCCTCTTCCGCCCGTCCCTTCGGCCCAATATCCTGCTGCCGCCGGCTTCAACCCGGGCCTGAATCTCATGAACGGCGACGGCGCCTTCCAAAGCGAACGCCACGGCTACCCGGCCAACATGTACGATCCTCGCCATGAGTCCAAGGCGCTGGGCAGCGATCTGATCCCTACCGCGATTGTCATCAAGAACATACCCTTCAACGTGAGGAAGGAGATGCTCACCACCCTCATGTCCGACCTGGGACTGCCACAGCCGTATGCGTTCAACTACCACTTCGACAACGGCATCTTTCGCGGCCTCGCTTTTGCCAATTTCCAGAACCCAGTCGACACGCAGACCGTAATCGAGCAGCTAAACGGCTACGAGGTTCAGGGCAGGAAGCTGAGGGTCGAGTACAAAAAGATGCTACCCGAGCATGAAAGAGAGAGGATTGAACGCGAAAAGCGCGAGAAGCGCGGCCAGCTCGAGGAGCAGCATCAGCCCGTAACCCTGCACTCGCAAGCCTCGATGCATTCGCTGAACGCTGCACACACGTCTCGTTCCCGGAGCTCCCCGCTGCGTAAGTCACCTGGGAGAGCTCCCGCGGACGGTGCGGCCACTAATCAGCATGCGACCGCAGGGGATGTGGACCTCAACAACCCAGACACGCTGAGCTTCTATACTGAGTTGATGCTCTTCAAGAGTGATCCGAGTCGCGAGATCATCGTCTTCCCCAGCACCATCACACCCCAGCAGCGACGCACCGTCCACGTCCTGGCCCATAACATGGGTCTTGAACATCGGTCCGTGGGCGAAGGGCAGCACAGGCAGATCCACGTCATCAAGGAAACCGGGGCCGCACCAGCCATTCACATGCCCGCAGGTGTTTCCGCTGATGCCCACCGCCGGGGCCTGAGCCGCGCCGCCACGATTGATTTTGCCGAGACTCGGGGCAACGCGCCTGGCCAATACAACACACTCGGCAGGCAAGGCCGCCACGGCCCGACCCTGGAACTTCCCGACAGCCCCGACGGGGGTCTGAATGCGCTGCGCGGTGTCAAGTCGTTCGCCGATCTCCGGTCCTACACCCCGAGCCCGTCCCTTTCCACGGCATCGGGATATCCGCAGGGGAGCAGTATCCACGCCCCAAACGTGGCGCAGTATGGCGAGTACAGCGCCAGCCTTGGCCAGCCCAGCGCCTTGACAACCCCAACCACCCCGGGCACCACGTCGAATGATCCGTCCATGATGATCAACGAGTTTGGGTCCCTGGCCCTAGGCGAGCCTTTCAATGGCAACCGGCTTCGGCCTCGGGAGGCTCCCGGCGCCATCGGAAGCCAACGTCCCGGGCTGAACGGATCCAGCACCCGCAGCGTGCCCGAGCGCCAGCCCCACGGGCCCGGCGGTGACTGGGGGGAGAAAATAGGTTTTGGGGGGCGAGGCCGGACTAACGGCCACATCCAGCGGGGCAGTGGTATGTGATCAACCCGCTCCCGGAGGAAAAAAAAGACCCATACACTGACCAAGGCTCTGATAGACTCGTCCGACAACGGAGTGCGCACAACATCATCATCGGCGTCGAGATTCCAGTAGGGTGGATTTCTGCCGCACTTGACGTTGCAGCAACGGCTTTGGTAAAGACGATACGATACCTCCATGCAGTCCCGAGATCCAAGGCCGCCCAATCCTCACAAAGCCCCCTCGTTACCACACATGTCCAGTCTTATCCGCCTCCGTTCCTCAGCCTCCAAACATAAAGGCCTTGTAATATCTTTATTGTTTTCAGAAGCAGTCGGCGCTTTCCTTTCCGCCCAGTCCCTCTTTTTTCCTTTTTGGGTTGGGGCTTTTCTTGTCTTGTGGTTTCGAGATATGAACTTGATCGATCGGGGACGCATCGCTGTGCTCTCAACACGCTTTGCTGACGACTGCTCAACGGATCCTGTCGGCCGTCCCCCCCGATCCGTATTATACCCTCCTCGATGATGACGACGACCGGATGCCAACAGGAGAACCTGGTGGAGATGAAGAACTTGGGTATACACAGACTTTCTACACCTCGCATGGGCAACCATGTACCCCGACAGCCTGGCCGAAGCTCGGCACGCCCTCGGCATTTTTAAACCATCCCGTTGATGACACGATTGGGATGTCGCCGCCCTCTCGTCCCACCGTCCGTCTTCGACCGACCACGGTTCTGTCTCAGGTGGGCGGGGCGAGCTTGGGAGACTTTGCCAGCAACTCGCTAAGCTTTACGAATATCACGGTGTTACGATGTCACGTCCTAGATGGCTATGACAACCTCCCCTCCGGCGGGCTTCACCACGTTCGCCATTCCGCAGGGGAGGGGAGGATAAAAAGAAGACGCAGCGGCAATGAAAATCCGCCCCTTAATATCGCCCATCCTTGTCATCCTCAGCCTTTCGTTCCTGCATGAGATGCGTCGACAGTTGTTTAGTTTTGTTTGTGGACGCAGCCAGCAGCTAACGGGGGGCGGGTGGACGAGCAACCCTTGGGGAGGAAAAATACAAAAAGTTCTTGTCTTGGTTGGCCCATCGCATGATTGCATTTGGATGGCTGTTTCTGCGCCGGCGTGTCCGGGCCGCACTCGTACTTTAATATATTTCTGTTTTTGGGTACTTGCTTTCTACCGGTGGACGTCTCTGTCGATGTGTGTGTGGTATGATGATGGGTCAATGTTGGGTTTTATGTGCTCGTGCTGATTCAACATGATTTCTGGGCTCTTTGCGTTGACGGCTTGCTGCGTTTTTTTAGGATCTCACTGGCTGATCCGATGACTAAGAGGAAGGAAAGAGCAGCTTGTGGTGGGGTGGTAACGAATGGACGACTATGAAAGAACTGTAATTGTATCTAGCGTGGCTCTACTTGGTGCTTCAGGATGACGAAGGGGGTTGGTTGGGTGATCGTTTTTACGGCCTTTGGGAGTGTGTGTGTCATGGTGGTTGGCAGTATCGGCAGGATATTCCTATTGAATCAATTTGGTTTGCGATAAGACGCGATCCCAATCACTGGAGAAATTCGTCCTTCCCTGTGCCTTGAGGGTGTCGTGCACTGCCTTGAGCACGATGTGGTGGAGCTTCTTTGGAGCTGCCACGAAGCCAAAGTTGGCCTCGAGCTTTCTTCCGGCCGCCAAGTCGATTTCTTTGCCGTGAACGTCAGTGATCATGCCGCCTACTTCCTCGAAAAGCAGCATGGCGCCGGCGTGGTCCCATATCTTTGCGTATCGGTCCCTCTTCTTGTACACCCAAACGGTCATGTTGGCGGCGCCGACAGCCATGACGGCCCATCTAGGGACCCAACCGAGTAGATCACAGCCCGGGAAGGGCACCTGCAGCTGCTCGGCCACGCCCTTGTGCACCACGTCGACGCCGGAGTCGAGAAGAGCCCAGCAGGTGACGGAGCGGAGGTCCCGGGGTGACGTCGCGTTCTCTGCATGCCGGGGAATCCTCCGCGGCTGTAGCACCTCACCGGGGTCCCCGAGCAGCGGCCTGGTATAGGCGCCATACCCCCGGACCGCATACAGAAGGCATCCTCTCCCGGTCGGGTCCACCGAGTCGTCGGTCACTGGAGCCCTGACATCCACAGACAAAAGTGGGCAAGCCACCACGCTCAGCACCTGACGCTTTCCCTCCAAGAGGGCAATATTAACGGCATACTGCTCGTGGCGAATAAAGGTCTTTGTGCCGTCGATGGGGTCAAACACCCAGATCCTATCAGGGCCAGTGCCAGGCGCGAGAGTGGAACAAGAATCAATGACGTCGCAGAGGTCGTCGGCGTCGCGGAACGGGGTGTTGGCGGCGGCGCACTGCGCGAGGACGGCCAGCACGCGGGACAGCAGCTTGGGGCTCTGCCGCAGCTCGTCGGCCGATTCCTCGCCTATGAAGCCGTCCGCCGGAAAGGCGTCGCCGAGCGTGCGGGTGAGTAGGGCCTGGATGGCGAAGTCGGCGACGGTGACGGGACTCAGGTCATCCTTGACGACGTCGAAGCTTCCCGCAGTGGCGTCGGCCTGGGCGGCGGCAAGAACCTCGCGGCTAATGTGGGCTGCGGTTTCGGCTGCTGCAATGGCGGCTTCCAGCTCGTGGCGGTAGGGGCTGTCCATGATTCTCTGTTGAACGTTGCGCCGTCAGTCACTCTTGGACTTGGTTGAGTCCCGATACCGGAGCGAACTGTTAAACTTCTGCTTGTTGGACTAGCACACTGGGCAAGAAAATGAGCAGAATGGGCTGGTTGGTGGGAGATCGCCCGTGGTCGAAGCTGTTTAGTTGTGATTTCATAGACTCGGACCGCAGGGCGAGGCTAGTGGAGTGTCGAGAGGGAAGCTGAGTTCTGGCCAAGGTTCAATAGCGCTCAGCACCGGCAGCTCCGCAGCCGGGACCCCACCTGCTTGGACGCCAACGAACGAACGGCTTCGCCTTTCCTCCCAATTTTTGATTAGAGGCGAAGCTTCGACTTGACGAAGTGGGCAAAAAGAAAAGGCCGAGGTCTTATCGTGAAGTGGTTAATGGATACCTATCTTCTAGGTCCAACTCTCTATTGTGACTAAACAAACCCCTGACTGGACTGACAACACATAGTGTCTGACATGAACCAGCTGGACAGAAAATGCAAAGGAACGGGGAAGTCAGTGTCTCTCATCCGTGGTCGATATTCAGGTTGACAAGTCATTCTGTCCGAGTCCCGCCCTCGAGTCGAGAGTAACTCCCCAACTCTCCCAGAGGGTACTAGTGACCAAGCGAGCTAATCAATTATATATATACGTGTGATTGTGTGTCTGTTCGGCTGATAAACAGAGTTGGGGTCACAGTCATACCCAAACCGTTCGCGCAAAAAAGAGCGTGGTGGGTGAGATTTTGGTCGGTCGGCCTGGGGGTCGATCACGTCATTGCATCGGTACCTGGCTGAACTCGAGGAGCCCTGCCGGTCCTCATTCCCAGGTGGGAGCTCATCAGTGCCGGCCGTGAATCTTGGATGTTCGGAGGTGTATATTGAGCTGACGGGGGAGAGTGTATGTGGGAGACCGACCCAACGCTGATCAGGGCGGCAGATGTCACGAAGAGAAACCACAACGAAGGCATTCTAACGCCTCGGGCCAGATAGGGGTTACTTTTGCTTCGATGTGTATTCATCTATCTCTGGCCGGGAGCCGAGAGAATCGGCAGATGAGCTAGCAAGTACCAACCGACGACGACGTTGATATGAAGTCACCCGGAGAGAAGGGTTTCTGATCTGGGATGATGCAATCAAGTCGAGGGGGGAGCAGGTGGAAACCGGGGATCAGAGTCACAATCCAGAAAGGAGCAGTACCCCGTCTTCTTCATTGGCACAACTTATTTATTGCCCAGAACCATCTCGGGCCGTCTCAGATGATCTTGCTACCCAATCTTGGGATTCGTCCATGCCAGGTGAGCCCAGGCTGCCGTCGCCATGTGGTGGGATGCGACTCAGAGCAGCTCTCGGCACCTAGCCCCAGATATTTGCCAGTGTCTGTTGGTATTATTCTTTGGTTGGATGGCTGTCATGCTGCTTGCTGGCCAGCCGTTGTTGCCACTTTGCCGGCGCGAGCACTAACTACAATGGTTGATTGGCCATATACTGGAAAGGCCCGAAGCGGTCGGGAGCCGTCCAACAGTAGCCACACTCGTAAATGACGGTCGGCCATGTTTGTGTATGCCGCCGCCCCCCAGACCCATGCAAGGCAACGCTTCTCCGCAACCCCATGCCTCTAGACTCAACCGCCAAGCCCCCTGACAGCTGACAGGGCCCCTCCACGTTCCGCAACCGCCAACAATAGTTAGCTGGGAGGCTGGCTCGGGGCCTATCTAGACGTCACTTGGCCGGGGCTTTGCCGCTGGGGACTCGGGACTTCATTAATCACCCATGTGCTCGGCGGCAGGCGAGGCAGGCGGCGGACGAGGGGGCGTGACCTTGGCCAATAATGAGGATATTGGGGGTCTGGGGTTGGATGGGGCTGCTTTTACCCGGGGGGCTCAACATGGGGGAGCGTGGACCTTGGCTGCACGCACCAGGGCGAGCTGCCACTTCCGGAGCTCCGGCAATTGTCGACAGGTGCGGCAGGGGGTCGTCCAATAACGGCTGGGGCACGCTCAACACCAATCGTTGATATTATACCCATATGAGAGAAGACGTTCGAACTTGTTCTGTAGTATCGGCAGTTGCCAGTTTTTCTGGGGCGCCTGAAAGCCCCGAGCCTTGGTTGACCGGGTCGTTGCCATGCATACCGCCATCCATGGGGGGCGCGGACGAGGCGACGCCGACATGTATTAGAGGTGACCCAATACGACATAAACCGTCCTGTCATTCCTGGTTCTCGACTTTCCCCTTCCTTTAAAGGTGCTAGCCTCTGCTCGTCCTTTTGTTTTCCTCGTTCCTCCACCACAAGGGGCAACTTTGCGGAAACACACACCAACCGACCCATCTCAACCCAGAGAAGCCGAGAGAGAGTTTGTGAGAAGACCGAAATTCCAGGAGGGCAAACCACAGGAACAGTCACTATGTACAAGTGGGCTTCCCTTGCCGCGGCCGTTGCGCTGCTGGCCAACGGCGCCGCTGCGCAGAACATGCTGCGGTTCGCCTGCTCCCAGCTTGTCGTCGACCGCGTCGACCCCTTGGTCAACCCCGGGCTCCGCTACACCCCCCATCTCCACCAAATCGTGGGTGGCAACTCGTTCAACCTGACCATGACCCCCGTCGACTTCGACCTCGCCAAGCGGTCGAGCTGCACGTCGTGCAGCTTCAACCAGGACAAGTCCAACTACTGGACCGCCGTCATGTTCTTCAAGGCCAAGAACGGCTCCTACCACCGTGTGCCCCAGGTTGGCAACGGTGGCCCCCAGGGCAAGCTTGAAAACAAGGGCGGTCTCGATGTCTACTACATCCCCAGTGGCAAGGTCACGGCCTTCAAGCCCGTACGTAACGGAACGCGAGCGGAAAGAATGTCCTGGTGGTGGTTGACTGACCCCTTTTCTCTCTCTAGGGTTTCCGCATGCTTGCAGGCAATGCCGCCAACACCGACGACGGCCAGGTTTCCAAGGGCAACATTTGCCACCGTTGCTGGACATCAACAAGCGACAGCCCCTTTGTCGGCGGTGCTCCTTGCTCTGGCAGCGATACCGTCGGGATTCCTCAGGAGACCCGCTGCAAGATGATCCGCCAGACCATCATCTTCCCCACGTATGCGCCCCCCTCGGCCCCTTTTCCCAATAACACACCGTGTCGTTGCTAGCAGCGCGTAAGTAAAGAAAGTGCTGACGGTGTGGAAAAACAACAGATGCTGGGACGGCAAGAACCTCGACTCGCCCGACCACAAGTCCCACGTCGCATACGGCCAGGGCTCCGGTGCCACCGGCGGCGGTGCCTGCCCTTCCAGCCACCCCGTCAAGCTTCCCCAGGTCATGTACGAGCTCATGTGGGACGTGTCCAAGTTCTCCGACAAGAGCATGTGGCCCGACTCCGGCCCGGCCTTCGTGTACAGCATGAACCTTGGGTACGTTTTCAAAAACAAAGTCTTTCTCTGATAGATGCTAGATGCTAGATGGCTAACCAACCGACCAGTGGCTCCGCTGCCCATGGTGACTACGTCTTCGGCTGGGAGGGCGACAGTCTCCAGAAGGCCATGGACCAGGGCTGCACCCTCAACCGCGATTGCCCTGGCGCCGGCCTCACCGCCCAGACGGCCGCCAAGTACAACGCTTGCACCGTCAAGCAACAAGCGCCCGAGTCCGTCGACGGCTGTAAGTCTTGTCATCTTTCGCAAAAATCACAATCCAGAATGCTAATACCTTGCCACAGGGCTCAAGGCCATGCCCATGGGCGAAATGGCGATCAAGGCTTAGTGTGGCGTCTCCTCCTCGCCCTTGCGGGCAGTCTACCACTAGGCCAAACAGGATGGGTATTTGGGGTTTGGCCTAGGAGGCAGCAGAAAAATCGAGATATGCTTCTTCCCCTTGCTGCTCAGGGAAACGGGGGCTAGAAACCACACCATTATTATTATCATCTCTCCCTCGGGATATCCCCCCTTTCTTGAATGGCAAGCAGCTCCGCCGGTTGGCTTCCAATTTTTTGTTTCACCATTGTACTTGAGCCATCCTTTTCGTCCTGTCCTCTTGAGTATCATCAATCATAAGCCATGGATTTGTATGTACCTCGGTGGACTGTCACAATCTTTGGGTTTCTCAGCTTGAGGATCACCTGTTCTGAAAAGAAAAGCTGGGTTGGTATTGGTGGATTTGGATCTTCCGTGCTCTTTGTTAAAGTTGGCCAAGCACGGCAGATTATTAATAGTACATGTCTATTCCCACGTCCGCATATTGCGTCTGGTTTCTTTTGTCTTTCATGACACGGGAGCATCCTGACATCTTGTTTCTTCCCGCATATGCCCCACTGCTTCTAGAAGGATTTATTAATTAATAACACCCGGCATGGCTGGGGTACTGCCCGCTGGCTGCCCAAGAAACAAATCAGCAGCCAACCGACAACCTGACTCGATATTGCATGTACTGAACCCCTGCCTGCCTCGGGTGCAGCCGCGAACCATTGGTCAGAGCAGAGAGCGACATGTCAGTGATATCACAGCCATGCTGTCCCAAAACTCGTCACGATGCTTGGACGAATGCCACGTGCGGAAACATGGCCCAGAACGATCGGCAAGCCCACAGCTTGGAGCGGCCCCCACCCCGCCCCCCCCTGAGGAACAGTCCCGATTCTGCCTAAACGGTTCCCGCCGTCAACTCATGAGGAGATCGCCCGACGTCGTGTGGGGGCGTTCCATCAAAAAGCATGTGCCTGAGTTAAAGTGCCGGTACCAGAAGAGATGCCGGGACCGGCGATGAGATATAGTTGGCAAAGAACGAGGAGCTCCTGGTGAGTCCGAGATAGGAGGACTCAATACACCACCAGAGAACCCGTTTAGCTCGACGAGGGGATGAATAGTTTGGGGTAGCGACTGGTTTCTGGTATCCAAGCCAGATAATCATCGTCACCCTGTTCACGACAGAAATCCGCAAACAAATGACTGATCATCAAGGACTGATTGCAATCATCAGTCGCGCCAAGGCTCAGGGGCACAAGGCCTAGGGGCACCGTTGTTCATGACACCATCGTATCCTTATTACTAGTACTGTGCTGAGTGTCACCCATTCCCAACCAAGATCGCTAATAGGACAAATGAAGCAGGCCAAATATACATCCTTATTTATCCTTGCCAACACCATCTCACCAAACCCAGGCCGTTGTTTTGCAAAGTAAACAAAACTACTCTGTAATTAGACGGGCCTGGATCTTGTAGCCGTAAAAAAACAGACAAAGCCCAGGTTACCTCACGATTCGGGCGTCCGCCAGGCCCCGCGACCAAAACGCGGGTCAACCACCAACAGCCAACACCCCGTGGGTGTCTCAAAAAGCGACACCGGAAGTGCTTCTCCCAACAGTCTTGAACTGATGGCTCATCCACTGGCCATCGCTACCCAACATGTCGAACCGGCTCGCACCGCTCTCGGAGCTCTCGAGGCTGGTACCAAAGCTGCTGTAATAGAAGCCGATGATGACGACCAGGTAGCTGAGCAGCAGGATGCTGCCCTTGAAGTAGTTGCTCTTGCCTTCGCCGTACATGTAGCTCAGGAGGAACACACACAGGATGACCGTCACCATGTCCCACTGGGGGAAGAGCAGGCTGAAGGTGTACCGGACCACATCCTCCGCGGGGACGCCGAGGAGGGGGTTGACGGCCGAGAAGAGCACCAGCGCGGGGATCTGGAGGAGACAGACCTGGAGAGCATAGGCCGAACCAATCTCCATCGAGAGCGCAATGTTGCCGTTCATGGCGAACGAGATGGCGTTCAGGAACTCGGTCGTGTTGGGCACCAAGGCAAAGAGCGTGATCCCGAGGAACTTTTCGTCAATGTCAATACTCTCGAGCACGACATCGACCGTGTCCACGAGGATCTCGGCAATGATGGCGTAGAGCACCGTGGCACCCATCAGGATGACGGCGCTCTTCAGTCGGCTCCAGTTTGGTGCATCATGGCCCCCATGGCCGTCTCCCGACGCGCCTGCCGGCGGCCCTGCGGCACCAGGGCCGTCCTGATCCGGGAAGAGGGCGGCGCTGCGCACTGGCCCCGGGCGGCTCGCAGAAGCGGGCGGGTGGGCTGCCGTGGATATCGAACCTGGCGGGCCTCGCCTGGTTGCATGTACGTTTCTGGCGGCAACGGTCGCAGCGGTGGCCGCGATCTCGGCAACTTGATGAACGAGGTTGTTGTTTTCAGCATCGGTAAATCCGGGAATGCTGATGCCGGGGCAAGCGACCTCGGCGGCGGCGCCGTAAGGGGTGGGTTTCGGGGGGACGAGGTGAGGCGTGCCACTGACTCCGCCGACCGAGAGAGGTGTGTTCTGCCGCGTTTCCTCGTCCGGTCGCGGGTGTTGGCCAACTTGTCGGAGAGACTGGCCAAGGATGCGCTTGTACAGGTGCGAATCCCGAATGTCGGCACCACTGGCGTCGCCGACCGATGGATTGCCCAGCGGCGGCCGAGGAGTGGGGTGAGGCGTCATGTGGTCATCGGGCTTCTTCTCCTCAAGTTCCGTGTTCCAGATGACGGCCGCATGCGTGCGGAGCGTGAACCAGAGGCCGATGATGTAGGATAAGAAGAGCATGCCGGCGGCCATATAGCAGTATGGACGTACCGCTTCGATGTAAAAGCGGTCGCTGATGGTAGGGGTCTGCGAGAAGTAGCAGCGGCGGCAGTCTCGGAGAGGCCCCCCGTTGCCGGGCCGGTCAAAATTGATGCAGTCCTGGCAGGTCAGCTCGTGGGTGCCGTATATCTGGTAGAAGAGGGTTGGGCTAAAAGCGCCAATGACGGCAAAGAGCAACATGGTGGAAGTTACGCCGGCCGACTTGGAGTTGAAACGCTGCGTCTTGCGCTTGATGGCGCCACAACACATGGACAGGCCCGGGAGGAAGAGGACACCGGCAAAGATGCTTCCGACGATGCTGCCTTCGACGAGCTGGCCCTTGCCTTGCTGGAGCGCGATGCAGTAGAGAAAGACCTCGACAATGGTGGAGAAAAAGGCGTTGATGGCTGCGCCAAGCCCCATGGATGACTGGGCCGAGATGGACGCCACGGCCTGGCCGATGAAATAGGCGAGCGGTATGATGGACAGGAGGCCCGAGACGAAGAGGAAGGCGGGAGAGGTGAGGAAGTTGTCCATATGCAAGATGCCATCCAGGACCAGCCAGTCAAAGACGACAAAGCCCACGATGGCCATCAGGTTGATTAGAAAGATGTTGGTCCCATCGATGGTGTACTTCCAGTACTTGAGGCCGACGGCCCGATAGGTGCAGACCAGGATGGAGGAATGGGGCGCGGCGGGCGCGCGGGCAGAGGCAATGTCGGATTCGAAGGACAAGGCCAGGGGGTGGCGTCGGAGATGGGAGAATAGGAGCAGTGTGACTTTGCCCATGGGGATCGAGAAGACTAAGAACCAGCAGATGGCCGAGACGACAAACAGCGAGGGCGTGATCAGGAAATAGAAAAAGGCAAAGAAGATGACGCGGCCGATATTCCACTCTCCGCGCCCGAATAGCCTCCGCTTCATCCGGGGAAGATGGTCGTCGAGTACCTGGCCGCGCCTTCTGCCGAGAAGGCTCTCCGTCTCGTCCGGTTCCGAGTCGAGGCTTCTCCGGGACCGCCCCACGATGGAGCGGTTCCTGTCTCTGTCGGGTCCAAAGAATAGCCGCCCGTATTCCAGGTCGCCGCTTTGCCACTGTTCATACTCGCTGATGCTTCGACCCTCGCCCTGGTCCTCGTCTAGGTAGGCTTCCTGCTGCTCCAGCCGAACGAACTTGCCAAAGGGGTAGAAGAGGTAACCTGCCAAACCCCACAAAGCCTGCCCGTACTCCCGGCCGCCAGGCGCGGCAGCGAAGACGAAGCAGACAACGGCGCCAATAAAGGGGATGAGGGCCATCCACCAGCCAAAAGCGAGCGTCCACAGCAGGTTAAAGAACAGCAGCCAGTTGCTGACATGGCCTCCTGGGGACGAGTGGATATCGCCCTCGGCAGTCTTCTGCACGGACCGGTTCTTCTTGTACAGCGCTGGCTTCCACAGCCTGATACCAAAAGGGTGTGTCTCGTTGATGGCCTGCTGGCGATCCTTGAGGGTGAAGCTCTCGGCGTCGCTGATGTCCCCGTCGTCGTCGTCGTCGTCCTCCTCCTCCTCCGCGGGAGTGATGTCGTCCGGGTGGTCGTCCGCCGTCGTGTCTGCGACAGTTTCGTCCACCGGGGCGTTTTCGGTCTGGTCGGCTCGGTCCTCAGGTCCTTCGGCCGTGGTATCCTGGTCGGGGGTGGAGTGGATTCTTACGGGTGCGGGCGGGGCAGCGGCTCGTCTTCGCAGTGTTGTTGTTGTCGCGTAGCTCTGCTGGCGCTCCGCGGCATCAGCTTCGACCTCGGCAATGTCATCGTCGACCGAGAAAAATGCGCCTCGGTGGGGAGCCTGGGCGGTGGCAGATGCGCGGCGCGTCAAGGTGGGGTTTCGGGGACGCGCCCGACCACGCTCGGGTCCTAGCAACGGCGACCGCACAGCTCCTGGGCTGGCTCGCGGCATGAGAAGGTCAACGGCCGGAGACTGGCCTCCGTCGGAACGCGAGACGCTTCCGGTTATGGGGCTATGTATGGGGCCTGCGAAGTAGCAAGTATGTCAGTCAGCCAACTGGTCCGAAGGGTTCAAAGCAAGTGACAACAGAGCGAGCGCGCTGTACAAATGCCAAGAAGTTGCTGCGGAGAAGGCGATGACTGATAAGGGACGCACCTTCTGATCGCCTCCGCACAGGATCCGTCCACTGGAGGCTGTCTTGCACACCGCCATCGTCTCGGACGGTCGGGTTGGATTGTGAAGGCCGTCGCGTGTCGGTGGGGGAGGTGTCAGTCGGGGAATTGCGGCCTGACCTCGACGGGGAATTCATGCCGGCGCAAATAGTGGAATGCGGCGGATAGAGCGTTGGCTTTGTCAATAAAGCAGATGTATTGTCGCTGGGGTTCTTGTTCGGGATCGGCCTGTAGATCCTGGTTTAAAGCTTGCCCAGACCAAGCATTCAACAGCTGTGTTGGATTAGGCACAGTGTATTGACGGTGGCATGGTAGCTGCACAAGAGGTAAAGCTGTACACAACCCCTTCTCTCGAGCAAGAGGAAGTCGGGCAGTTGGGTTCGGGGAAGCGGCGGAAACCGGAGTCGCCGGAGGTAGGTAGGTGAGTTGGTTCAGCTGAGAGGGACGAAGCACGCCTTCGAAGCTCGAGTTTGGCTCCCCGCCTATTTATTCCCCAGAGCTTAGAGGTGCGACCAAAAACAACAGGACAGCAACGAGACCGAAACGGGCAAGCCAGATGCAACGGAGGAACGAAATGGAATGTGCCCTCTTGACAAATAAAAGGAGCGTGCAATGGAGGCTGCCGTCGTACGCCGCAATGCAAGAGTGTCTGTCGAGGGAGCTGTGAACGTGGAGGAGTGACCGAAATTGGCGAGAGCCAAGCTCGAGCCAAGCTCGAGCCAAGAGCATCCATGGATCGAGCAAAAGGATCGGCCGGGGGTGGGTCAGATGCGGCGTCGCGAGCCGACGAAACAAGAAACGCCGGCACGTGCCGCAACTTGGAGTGGCTTCGCACCTCCGGGCATCTTCTAATTTAATAGACACAAGCCCATGGAGCCGCTTCTCCTTTTATACATAGAAATCCTCCGTCGAGGTATATTGGGCTGTGTGACATTCGCAGGCCCTGCAGTGTAATTCTCTGGGGGCATGTTGCAGGCATGTCGCAGGCATTTTAGCAGACACCCACATAATCTGTAGGCAGGTACCTAGGTAGGTAACTGCGTGGGTCCGTGCTTCGTACATACGGTACATGGCAGCTGGTCAAGGCGCCCCAGCCTCCCGCGCGAGCCGGCGAGTTCTGCATCGTCCTTAAAACTACATAGCACAAGACCCTTGTATGTGTCGGAAACAAAGAGAGCTGCAGACGCAAAAGCGCACTCGCTTTTTGGCCGGCGAGTCGGGACTTGGCGATGCTTGTTCAACTGCTTGGCGGTGACATCAGAGTTGCGTGCCGAGATCCTGCTTACATAATACAGAAAGTCACCCCACTTATCTCAACGCCAACAGATAAACGCCCCGCGCCAGATCACGTGCAGCGATTGCGTCCGGGAGCTGCTAGGGTCTTGGCGCGAGGCGTTGGCAAGCCCAGGCGCATTGCATTGCGTGGACCTGAGCTGCCTTATGTCCGTTGTTGACCTCCATCCATCCTGCGGCCCATCTCGCATCGAAATCCCACCGACGGCACAACCCGACATCCATTTCGCTGCCAGCCACGACCACGATTCCACCACATTGCCAAACTCCATCTCGTAACTTGGGCTTCTCCTGGTAGCCGAGTGCCCCCAAAACCCCCCTCCTCGACCGCTCAAGGCACCAACCGAATCGCCCCACCACAGCGACGCCGTCACCATGGCGCTCGACAACTACTACCACAACAAGATCGAGGCGATGCAACTCGAGATTCTGAAGGGTCAAGCTGTCCTCCGCCGTCTCGAAGCCCAGCGCAATGACTACAACTCGCGGGTGCGGTTGCTCAGAGAAGAGCTGGGCCTGCTGCAACAGCCGGGCTCGTATGTCGGCGAAGTGGTCAAGGTGATGGGCACCAAGAAGGTCCTCGTCAAGGTACATCCTGAAGGGAAATATGGTATGTTTGGCATCCCCCATCCCTCTCTGGCCATCGCGCCCTAGAGATGCAATCCCCGTGCGCTGACCCGCTCAACCCCCTGCAGTCGTCGATGTCGCCGACTCGGTCGATGTCCCCAAGCTCACAGTCGGCAAGCGCGTGACCCTGCTCTCCGACTCGTACAAGCTCGAGAAGATCCTCCCGTCGTCGGTCGACCCGCTCGTATCCCTCATGATGGTTGAGAAGGTGCCCGACAGCACCTACGACATGATCGGTGGCCTGGACCAACAAATCAAGGAAATCAAGGAGGTCATCGAGCTCGGCCTCAAACACCCCGAACTGTTCGAGTCGCTCGGCATTGCCCAGCCCAAGGGCGTGCTGCTCTACGGCCCCCCCGGCACTGGCAAGACACTGCTGGCCCGCGCGGTGGCCCACCACACCGACTGCAAGTTCATCCGCGTGTCGGGCTCCGAGCTGGTGCAAAAGTACATTGGCGAGGGCAGCCGCATGGTGCGCGAGCTTTTCGTCATGGCGCGGGAGCACGCGCCCAGCATCATCTTCATGGACGAGATCGATTCCATCGGCTCATCCCGCGTCGAAGGGTCATCGGGTGGTGATTCCGAAGTGCAGCGCACCATGTTGGAGCTGCTTAACCAGCTCGACGGTTTCGAGCCAACCAAGAACATCAAGGTCATCATGGCAACGAACCGGCTGGACATCCTGGATCCGGCTCTCCTGCGGCCCGGCCGCATCGATCGGAAGATTGAGTTCCCGCCACCGAGCGTCGAGGCCCGCGCCGACATTCTCCGCATCCACAGCCGCAAGATGAACCTCACGCGCGGTATCAACCTGACCAAGATCGCCGAGAAGATGAATGGCTGCTCCGGCGCCGAGCTCAAGGGCGTGTGTACCGAGGCCGGCATGTATGCCCTGCGCGAGAGGCGCGTCCATGTCACCCAGGAGGACTTTGAGCTCGCCACTGCCAAGATTCTGAACAAACATGATGACAAGGAGGTGTCGCTAGCCAAGCTCTGGCGTTAAAGCGGGGATGGAATGAGGTGTGGTGGTGGTTTGTTTTGCTGGTCACTCCTCAGATTGTGCAACTGCCTCCGTGGGTACCGGAGGCTTTGGCAATGCCTGGTCATTGGTGTGGGTGGGTGGAAAAGCGAGCACTGCAGCAGCTGAAGGGCCTTTGGTAGAGAAAGGAGAGAGAGGGCTGGGCCGCGCTGCAGAAGCTTACCTGATGGAGGCGTTCTCAACGGTCAAGGTTGACAAGGTTCCTCGTGTCATGGTATGTCTTTACAATACGGACGGAGAGGGGGTATAATAACCATCAAACGATCGAGGAGAATTATGCCCTGAGGGTTTCGGGGGGCCCCTAGCCAGTGCGCCCAAAGGCTTCCTTCCTTCCGGCTTGCCGTTGGGGCATACGTCTTGGGACTCTTAGTCAACTAGGTACTCCCAAACACACAACCTGGCGCGTCGAATCCAAGATTTTGTATACCCGTGAATTGTTATTGTTTTACCCGTACCGTCGTCATGTATGTATGTGTGTATGTGTTTAGGTATCATCCGAGGAAGAACTTGTTTCCCCTCCGACGGGAGTATCCCGTCCGCAATAGAAACAAAGTAGTAGAGTGTGTGCATGCTCTTCCCATCTTCCATTCCTATGCAACCTCCCTCCAGGCCAAGCTTGGAATTCCCTCTCAAGCAACCAATGCCGAAACATGGCCATGTCATAACCCCCCCGCCATTTACGTGTGCCGTTACTTCACCAACCGTACCTTACTCAAAAAGGTGCAGAAGAAGGCAACAGCGTCTTCTAAAAAGCTAAACTCCCGCTCCTCCCTCTCCCTTTTGAATCGAGTCCCCCGACTCCACACTCTTGGAGCCGCCGGATCCACTCGAGCACCGTCTCATAGCAGAGCACAAACTGCCGGAGGCTCTGTACCATGCTCAGCCTCTGCCCACGGAAGTCCTCCACAGTCTGTGCAATCAGATCCATGCTGTCGTCGTCCAGCCAGCTGGTGTCGATGTCGATGGCGTCGGCATGGTGCTGTTCTGCGGCGGTCAAGCGGCCGGGCCCGCCAGCAATCCCCTCCGAGTCGCCCATCGAGATGTCCCCATCCGCGTCGCGATTCAATGTCTCCGGCGGTTGAGGAGCCTGGCCGGCCGTCCCGCTTTTCTGTGAGTGGCGGCCGCCCAACATATGCTGTCTCTGGCGCTTGAGCATGTCGATGACGCTGTCGACGGTGCAGAACGCGCCCGTGCGGCCACACCCGGCGGAGCAATGAACCAGCATCGGCCTGGCATGGTCGTGCGATTCGGGGCCCTCGTCCCAGTTCACGGATATGTTTTCGCTAGTATCTGCCCTCGTGAAGGTGGCGGCGGAGCTGCCTCGGTCAGAGCTACCATGTTGTTGTGCGAAGAAAAAAGGGTTGCTCGCCCCATCCGCAGCGATGCCGCTGTTTTGGCGTGACGCGGATGATAGTGCTGACCCGAGAGTTCCCGGCACGCCGCCGGTCGCGAGCGCGGCGCGTTGCGTGATGTTGGCGAGCTCGACCAGCGCAAGGAGATGGCTGGGCTTGGCGGGAGCACCAAAATCAGGCCACGACGGGTAATGGAGTTGTGTGATCTCGCGTATGGGCAGAAATGGGTGCGCTGCGTGGCTGAGAGCAAACTTGCGAATGATGACATGGGGGGTCTCTGCAGCCCCAGTCGCCTGTGGGGGGGCGAAATTGAACGGGTTAGCCCCTGAGTCGAGCGTGGTACTAGTTGTATTTGCACGCCGGCGGGCTCCGTCGGACGGGAACGAATCGGGCGAGGACGTTAGTGTCGAGCTCGTTGCCGTCCCTGTGTTTGGGGATGACCTCCGCCCATCGATATCCAGTGAGACCTTCTTCTCGGACAAGACCCGCAGCTGAATGGGACCAAAGTCGCTGCCTTTCCAGTACGGATGGCATTTTAGCTGTCCGCCTTCCGACTCGGCTGTCAACATGACAACGACGCGCACATCGTTGTCCCAGACGACAGACCAGAAGTCCTGCCACATCAGTCAGCCCCCCACTCGACGAGGAAAGGGGGGGAAGGGTTGTGAATGCTCACCTCAAAGGTAGCCGGCAGCGGGCCCTGGCTGGCAATATAACGCTTGTGGCTGCGCGAGGCTCGAAGATGGCTCGCGTTCACGTAGTCACAGGCGCCTTCCGGGCGGCCCAGGAGCCTCACTCTTGCGTGTTCGAAGGGTAGGATATCCTTGTACCTATTCTTCCCCCCTTTCTCGATGCCCGCAAGTTGCACTTTCGTTGCTTCCTTTGGTGCCGCCTTCCGGCAATCCGTGGGCATGACGACCGAATATGCCTCGCGCATGCGCGATTGCTCAGCGCGTTCGATGGACAAGAACTTGTCCGAGACCCGCTTGCCATGATCACTGGTTGCAGCCGCCGCTCGCAGCCACCGCGGCAAGCTTTCCTGCGCGAGACCTGGGGGCACACCAATATCCATCTGGCCAACGCCATCAACTAGATCTTGGTTCTGACGGATGTTGCTGAAGAAGGGCCTTGGGTTGTCATTCGCATTGGGTAACAACACCCCGCCAAGTATGGGTGGTAAGTTAGCTCGACGACCGCCAGATCCTGAACCAGGTCCAAGCGACAAGCCTTGTGATGGCCCGCTAGAGGAACTGTCAATCAGGGCGGGGTAGGCTGGTGCAAACGCGTTGAAGCCCCCTCGCAATATGCTTGCAGAGCCTGAGTAGCCCTCGTTTGTGAACTTCTTGATCATGTTGATAGCCGAAATGGCGTCCCGCTTGTCGGATGACGAGGCGTCGTAAACGACGAGATGACTCGCGTCACGCCAGCTGGAGAACCTTTCCTGATCCTGGTCTGCTTGGAAGGTTTGCTGGAGTTTCTGCAGGTTGAAGGTTGCTCTCTTCAGTAAGGTCGTCGGAATGCATAGGTTCAGGGCACCTCGCACCCTCGAGTGCGCAAACTGTGGCGAGACCCTGAGATCGAGCACCAACAGGTTCGCGTCCTGGTCTATTTCTAATAGGCTTTTTAGTTCGGTAGGGGATATCATCGTGGGGCCACTAGCATAGGGTGTTTGGGGCGACACGGCCGTCCGGGCTGGGCTAGCCGAGCTGGGAGACAGCGCATTCGTTTTGATGCCGGCCGTCGACTGTGGCGAAGGCACCGGACTTGCCCCCTCGCGGCCAGGGGCAGGGACCACAGTAGGAGAAGTCGACTGTAGTTTAAGCGGCGGTGGGATCTCATGCCTGCGCATGTTCAGAGCGCAAGGCGGATTCATCGAAACGGCGGAACTGCGCTTGGAATCGGCGGACCCATATGCAGAAAACCCTTGCAGACTGTCATTGTCCCGGTCGGCCTTCCTGCTAGATGCATCCCCTAGCGTGAAGGACCCCGTGGCACGATGCAATGGCCGCGGAAATGGGAAATCCGACCCCTCGGCCCCTTGTGTGTGCCACCGCGGCGGGCGTGGCCGTTGCAGAGCGGATACCGTTGCGGGTGAGGGGGTGTGCGCGCTTCCCGTCGTGACACTAAAGCGAGAACCCGAGAGACTGAAGGTCGTCCTCGCTCGGTTTGCGTCCACCTGCCTACGGAAGGCCTCAAATTCGGGATTCGCATCCAGGGGTAGTTGCTTTGGTATCGCAGCGGCGAACGACTTGACGGAAGAGGACGGCGAACTCCAGTTCTCGCGCGGTACCGAGCACGGGTCCCGCGGGTCTGCGATGGGGTCGACGGCGAGTCCGAAATAGTTGGGACTCGGGGCCCGGGCATCATGGGCGGCGCCCCGGGCAGCTCCCGGAGAGAGTTTGGGCGGGTGCGGCTGGCTGGCCATCGGGGAAGTCGCCGGCTTGCCGTTGATGTATGACTGAGAGCTGGAGCAAGGGTGGGTGAGCCCCTGAGGGCTCATTGTCGACACAGGCGCCGGTGTTTTCATGGTATAATACGAGGGACGGTCGTTCGTCCGGTGCTCTGGAGGCATCTTGGTTGCGGCCGGGCAAGGTGAGGAGAGAGATGCGGCCGCACGTTCAGCCGCTGGCTCCGACGGTTCTGGGCCGCTATGATGATCGAACGAGTGGTGGTCCGGCCGTAGTAGCCTGTCATAAAGCCACCATGTTGCGTCGACTGCGGTGTGTGTGTGTTTTCTGGGGAGATATTAGGCGCGCGTTGGCCCCAAGTCCTCTCAGCTCACAATCTCACAATTGCCAACAATCTCTCGGTTCCTATGTTTCGTGCTGTCGCGAGGAAGGAAGCCGTGTTGAACAATAGCTGGCGCGGATTTCGCGGATTTGGTCGTCGGTGAGAAATGAAAAGATCCAAGGTAGAATGGGTGGCGGGAGGGAGGTCACAGTCTTGCCCACACAATCGTCCCGTCTTTCCTGGCGGCGGTCTGATGATGCAGCCCTCTTGAAACGGATGCAGAGTCGGCTGGTGTGGGGTTCGCCTTGGACCCGACCCAAGTGGTGGAGCAGCGCAGAAACCCCTGTCTGCGATGTCGTCGCCTCGCCGAGTCGCCGCGGGGCCCCGGTTGGATGGCTGCAGTCGACCCCTGAAACCAACCCTCTTGGGTGGGATTTCCAGCTCGAGTTCAACAAGCCTGTTGTTGTTGGTTGACGACCCTGGTTGACTGTCCTTTCTTCGGCGGCCGTGCTTTGACGATCGCGCTCTGTTCGCTGCACGTTCACCTAACTCGAAAGCCTTGGGGCGATCAGGTGAAGCCAGGCCAGGAACAAAGAAAATCAGGGGGTTGATTGGGATGGTGGGGGTTCCGAGGTGCTGAGGTCGGGACGGTTCACCAGGCGCTACAATTAGAATCGGTGGCCGATTGGGCAACCGAAGGGGAAATGTCCGGGAGGGACCTGGCGTTGAAGGGCGGGTCCAGGGCGTCCCCCAAGACTCGGAGGTGTATTTTGGCGAGGGCGGGAATCACGGCAAAAACGTCGCTGGAAAGGGCGGGAAGCTGGTCCCTAGCTCCCGGTGGGATTGCTTGAGTGGGCTCGAGAGTGGGAGAGTGGTCAGGAAAGCGAAAAATAGGGGCGGCGGCGATGGGCGAGCTTGATGTCAAGATGCGCAGGGGAGCGGGTTCTCCAAGGGTTCCAGGCTTCTGAGAAGGGGAACGATCTGCCAGACCAGGGATGGCACACCCACAGTGACCTCACCGGCGGGGCACCGGGGCAGCGTCGATGGATTCATGAGAGCATGGAAATGCTCGTGGGAAATCACTTTGCGTGAACTCGAAAAGTACGGGTTACTTTGCTGAGTGTTGTTTCCAACATACGTCTTATTAACCTTGCTTGTTGAGCCTTCAGTTGTTCCTCCATGCAAGTGACGGGCTGCAGCGATGGCGAGCACAGTGCAGGTGGGGAACTGAAGCTCTTGCGTCAGTGTCAGCGACTGTCGTCATCGTCGGACGCCAAGTTTCCCGTTGCCGCTCGCGTAAGCGAAGGTACCTGACTGACCGGGCGATAACCAACGACCACCTAGGAACTGAGCTCCTATGTACATAGATACACAGCTGAGGATTTGGGGCCAGTAATTCCAGAGTATTCCGTACAACGACCATTCACCCAGTTCAGACGAACCAGGCTCGCCCTAGGCCATTGATCCCATAGCCGTTGCAATTCTGTGGCCAGAAACAGCGAGGGGTCTGATACCCAGGGAAAACTAACAAAATCTCCATCCGCTGCCCGCAAGAATTGCATTGCTTTTTCCCCCATGATTTCCCACGCGTCGCGTCTCATCGCCGGCTCCAACACAGTTTCGAGCGTCGGGGACTGCGGCGATGACAACATCGCAGCATTCAAGGGTGGCCGTTGCTTGGCGGCGGGGCATGCTGCTCGGGAGATGGCTCCACCAAAAATGTCCACTGATTCGTGCGCACGAGACCCTTCGATTCAGTTGTCAGAGGTATCTGCAGGCGGCAAGGGTAAAGTCAGGTCATGGTCCTTGATCTTGGAACAGCTAGAACGTTCTAGACCCGAGAAGACCGTCTCATCGCGTATGCACCACATCTGGCACTGGGAAGCCGGCTCATCGGTTGGTTCCTTCGTCGACTTGATCGGTTTCGGGGTCCACCACACCATCTCCCGGTTCGCCGCTCTTTGCGCGCGCCGGAAGTCGATCTCGGGCCATCCGCGCCGGTGGGCTTGTTGTTGGTTCGGATAATATTCCAATCGACGATCGCCATGCCGGAAATCATGTACATAGTGTAGTTGGACACAGGGTCGGAGCGTTGTCTCGATCCCCGTTCTGGACACCCTCGGAAACACGTTTGTCATGGGCTGGCCCGTCCTCCACAGCACAGCACGTTGATGAATGTCTCGGGTATTTTCTGCATCAGCTCGACGTTCCAACCATCCTTCCAAGCAAAGCCAGATCGAGGGGTGATTGCACCGCTGCCGCCCAAACGCCGAGTGATGCATGGCCGCAGGGCAGCAAATCCAAACCGCCCGGGCCAGAACCGTGAGACCTAATTTAGGTAAGCTATAACCGGATGTAGAGATCCAGACAGTCGATCCGCCATTCCCTCCGGCCAAGAAGACTCCGCAGCCACTCCAACCCGAGCCCTGACCATTCAACCTTGGCCCGCGCCATCTCTTCTGTGGCAGCCGTGGCCAATGCCCCGGCTGTCGTGTTGAGCATCTCGGCAACCACCGCCGAAGCTGTGGCGTTGAGATCGTCGGTCGCCGTGAGGCTGGCCGCCTCTTCCCCTTTCCAACCCCGGATAGGCAGGTATATGTAGCTTCCTGCTGGCCGTGATTGGAACCAGTTGCTGCCAAGGTCGAGGAAGCAGCGGTCGGACCAGTTGCACGATGTCAGGAAGAGTATGAGGAGAAGGAACGAGCAGTAGAAGCACGGCCGGTTGAGAAAGTAGGTGCAGAGGAAGAAGAGGAGGATAAAAGCCGGCGACGCGTTTGTCGGGATAAAGAGGAGCGGGAGCCAACTGTGACCAGTACGAAAATTAGTCAGTAGCTGTCCGCCAATCCGCCACGATTCCTTGGGGCGCAAAAGGGAGGAAGGGTGCTGCCCACCTGCGAAGACAAAACATTGTAGATCGTCGAGCTTGGCCTGTGGCCGAATCACTGGCGAGCGGTAGTCTAGTTGGATGGGCGCAACCCGAAGGGAGGTCGGAGGAAGGAGAGGGCCCAGCGAGGCGCGCGATGCGATAAATCACCGAGCCGGTGAAGCCCGGAGTCGTCCGGTTCCGGTTGAGGATCTTGCAGAAATAGAAACTGCGCAAGCAGCTAAATGTCCGTCCTCTGATGTGCGTTGAGTAAATGATCGATTCTTGATACTGCCGGCGTGTTGGTGTCGCGATGCGAGGTCTGGTCGATTTTCGAGGGAGATGTGATTCGCCTTGCCCGAGGGGGAGTTGGCAAGCATCGGCTTTTCCTGGCCGAATTTGAAGGTGCTTACTTAATATGCGGGTTGACTCGGCGCAATTGGGCACAAGTCCGGATTCAGTGACAACCTGGAAGCCTGACTGAATTTGGTCCAGGTGCTCAACCTGCTGCAGCGGATGCATGGAAATATCATGGTCATTGGAAATGGTTTTGGCCTAAGGTAGAGAGCTGCTAAGGATCGAGTTTCACTCATTACCTCAAGTGGTATTTAGTCGGGACAACCTTTGCATTCGAATCGAGGGGAAAGAAGCGTCGCGTGTGCAATCGGTCAAAATGGAAGCTGCTCTGGCGTGGTGGGACGGACCATTGCCGACGCACCTCTTGGCAAGCCCCGCAACTTCGCATCTCGTGTGAACTGTGAAGGCTCACTTTTTGTTGCATCTTTCCTGTTGGCCAACAACACCAGTCGCCCACGCATCTCAATTATGGTAGGCAAATCCTGCTGCTGGTGACTGGTGATAGGTAGGCACCTAACAATAAAACGGCAGCCCTGCTGTGCTGCAGTCGCATGAGATTTGCAGATTTCAAGGCTCTCGTGTGCATCCCCATTGGCCCGTTCAGTCCTTCCCCACGGCCAGCAATTGCTGCCACGCGCCACAACGACGGACACGTGTAGCTGCTAAGAGGAGGGGCACGGGCCACTCAACGCTCCCAGCCGCCCCGACCGCCTGCAATATATTTTTCTGAAGCACTCGCCATTCAGCTTCGGGCCAGGCAAACAAACGGCCTTTTTTCGGCAACCACCACCGCTTTTCCGCAGAAAACTGCGGGAGCTTCTGCTTGCTGAACATCGTCGCGCCGTCAGACGTGTTCCTGCGAATTTCCATCGCCGAAGTTTGCTGTTGGTGGGTATTTTGCCCTCTCATCGCGCTGTTGCTGCATTTTCGAGGTCGGTCCTTGCGCTAGTTCGGTCCTCCCACGTTTTTCGTCAATCATCCGTCATCGTCTGTTATCACCGATCGCGACCTACCTCAACGGTGCCATCGCGACGACTTCATTCTTGACGCCGCGCACCTGCAGCGGCTCCCGCAATTTTGCAGTTGTCCGACACCCGATCGCGACAAGATCGTCGTCACCATGTCCAACTACGGCGCGCCTGGCGGCAGCGGTCCGGGCGATGCAGATGCAAACCCCAAGTTCGAATCGCTGCTCGCTCAGCTTCGCCTCCAGTCGTCACCCAGCCCCGGCCCTGGCGCAAGCTCTGGCCCCGAGTTTCTCAGCCAGTTCGGCTACAATCACGGCAATCAGCCCTTCTACGGCCATCACTCCAATTCCGACTCTCCCAACCTCCCCAGCCATGCTCAGAACGCCATGGATCCGCCCGCCTTCTTGCCCGAAGCTCCCACACCGCCCGTCGGCTTCTCCCACTCCTCCCAGTTCCCGCCTGGCATGATGAACCAGATGGGCGCCGTTCGCGGCGGCGGGGCCGGGGCCGGAGATGATCGGACTGCCCACTTGCTGAACCTGCTGAAGTTCACCGGACAGAACGGCCCTGCGAACCAACACCAGTCGTCCGCTCGGGAGCCGCCAATGAACTTTGCGCCAGCACCAATTGCGCCTCCTGTCATCCACGCGCCCGCTCCCGCGGCCGCGGATCCCACGGGTTTGCTCGCTGCGCTTATGAAGGGCAATTTGCAGCCCGAACAACCAGCTAAGCCGGGGCCCAACTCATCGACGTGGAGCCAGGCTTCGCCCCCTTCGGGCACGCAGCGGTACCTTCTCAACCTCTTGAACAGGCCCAAACCCAGCCAGCACGACGCAGCCGACCCCGCAGAATCCAGCCTGCTTACCCCGCCGCCTGCGGCCGACGACCCTAAGGATACCGAGAGCTCTCATGGCGGCCGGTCTGCAGAGCCTACCCTTGTGGGCACCTTGGCGTCGCGCTCCGAGTTCGAGTTTGAGTCCAAGAACATCGAATCTCCGCCCCCAAAGTTTGATTCGACGCCGCATTCCCAGCACTCGCAGCAGTCCAGCTCGAGGCCGGGGATCCATGGCTATTCGGATCATTTCGACCGTCTCTCGGGATCCTCTCCGATTCATCGGACTCCAAAATCTTCCACTACTCCCGGGGCGTCGAGCTCCACCGTTGGTGCCGGACACCACCCCGCCCACGTCCCGATCCAAATTCTCAAGAAGCCTGATTCTGCTCAGTCTTCCCATGAGCAGAAGCGTCCACTCAGCGATCGCGGAACGATCGACAGCCCTGAGCACACTAGGCGCAAGCTCGAGCACCCCGTCTCCCCGCTGTCTCAAATCAACCTCGCCGGGCCTTCCCGCACCAGTGTCTCGCCCCTGTCAAGCTTTGCGGACGTGTCGCCCCACACAGCTGCGGTCGCGGGCCAAGCGCCCAGCGAAAACCAGAAGGAGAGCGTCGCGGACGCCGTCAGCGGCCTCGCTGAGCAGGCTGACAGAGAAGCCAGGGAGGCTTTGGCCCGCGCCGAACAAGAGCAAGTTGAGGCCAATGAGCCGGTCCAAAACCCGAATCACACGGCCGGTGCCGAAAGCGGCGAGGGAAAGCTCGTACATTCGGCTCAAAATGTGTCCCGGTCCGTCCAGGAGCTTATCGAGGAAGAGGACAGAACATTCCTAGACTCGTCTTTTACGCGAGACTTCGCCCAAGAACCGAGGGACAGCGGAGACGACACGGCTCAGGCCGCTCAGGGGCCTGTGGCTGACAGCTGGGAGAGTGCCGAGGCCGAGGAAATCGTTGTGATCGAGGAGACGGCCGCGCCCGTCAAGGTGTACAACTTCCCCATGAAGCCTTGGATCACCATCAGCCTGCATGAGATCGACGAATCCCGCCCTGTGTTTCGCGAGGAAGCGATCCTTGACATCGCCCGCCTCAAGAAAGAATTTGATCAAATCGACCGCAACCTTGTCTCGGCTTCCGAAACCTACATGGCTTATGGTATGTCCAAAGCCGGCGGTCTGCGGGTGATTAGGCAAGACGATGGCAAGGATGCCAAGCTCTTCACCGATACCAAGGATCGTATTTTCAATGTTGCCATCTCGGCGTCCCCATCCCACCACCATCCCAAGGAGGCAATCATCGGTACCGGAGTCAGCGGGACGGTATACTGGGTTCAGCTCAAGAACGGCGACCGGGACCACCTGGAGGATGCACATTCGGAGCAATACGGCTTCGCCCTTCCTCCAATTTCTGCCCAGGAAGGTGGTGATGCTCCCGGTGGCGTTCTCAAGACGCGCGCCCGCCCCTCCGCTATGCATCCCGACTTCTTCGCTGTCGGCAGGGGCAAGTCGATCAACATCATCTGGCCCGCCTTCATCTTTGAGAACAACCTGTTCAAGAATGGCCACGACCGCGTCGTCGATACCGAGAAGCTCCTGAAGCAGTGCTCGTTGAAGATCAACACCGGTAAGGCTGGCAAGGACTTCACTTTCAGCCAGGACGACACCATCGTTGTCTCGCTGGACAAGTCTGGGCGTGTCAAGTTCTGGGATGTCCGCGACCTGACAGCCGTCAAGGAGGACTCGGACCCTCTGAATCCCATGCCGGCGCAGACATCGCTAGAGATCAAGGAGCCGCTCCTGACCTTGACCACCACGCCCGAGGGCGAAAAGGCGTGGCCCACGTCAGTGTTACTGCTGGATAAGTTCCGACCGTACCAGAAACGTGCCGCCTTGAGGTATATGATCGTGGGCATGAAGCAAAACCACACCCTCCAGCTGTGGGATCTGGCATTGGGCAAGCCGGTGCAGGAGTTCAACTTCCCACACAACAAGGAGTCGGACGCGGTATGCAGCGTCATGTACCACGCGCCATCCAGCATGATCATCGTCGGACACCCTACCCGCAACTCGATCTACTTCCTCCACCTCTCGGCACCGAAATACACGCTCAAGAACCTGTCTCAGGTCGACTACATCCAGCGCCTCGTCGCTCAGGACTCATCGATCCCGCAGCCGGAGTCTACTGCCGTCATTAGTGGTATTCGGGAGTACTCGTTCGCCAACAAGGGCGTGCTCCGCAGCCTCAATATCCTCGAAAGTCCTGCGGCTTCTGGCGACGGCGACGAGCCTACGCTCTTCGAGCTGTATGCCATGCACTCCAAGGGTGTCACCTGCCTGTTCATCAAGCAGTCTGAGCTGGGCTGGACCAAGGACAACAAGGTGATTTCCTCCGCCGATGCTGTAGAAGCCGGTCTGGCCAAGATTCACAAGCTGGTGGCTCCGCCTCCGCCCCAACCTGCGGAGGCACAGCACGCCAACAGTGTCCCGAGTGATGCTACTACGACTCCGCAGATCCGGATTGCCATGCGTGGTGCTAAGGACGCCGCCGTGGTCAAGGTCCCATCACCCCAGGGCGATGATAAGAAGGGGCCCGAATCGACGACTCCGCCAAAGCTCGAGCGCAAGGATGAAGTCGAAACGCCCGGGCCTGCGCCGGAGAAGAACGAGAAGAAGGGTCGGAAGAAGAAGGCCGCCGCCGCCGCCGCTGCGGCGGCAGCTGCAGCTGCGACCACTACTACCGATCGCGATCACCTGGCTTCAAATGGCACAGCAGAGGTTAATCGGGCGCCTTCGCAGAGCAAGTCTAACAAACCTTCTCGCATCGCTGATGCTTCTTCGGATGCCACACCAAGCAAACCTTCCACTGACCTTTCGTTCGCCTCGAACCCGGTTTCCCAAGAACAACTTGACGCCGTGGTCAAGAAAATGGAGACGCGTATTGTCTCCAACCTGTCAGGTCGCTTTGACGCCGTCTTCAATGAGATTCTGAAACAAATGCAAAGTTTTCAAGACAGCCGCGACTCGACCTTTGCCAGCAATCAGTCCACGCTGCTGCAGATGGTGGCAGACGTCCTCAACGACAACACCGAGGCCGTACTGAAAAACTTGATCATCGCTCAAATCAACAACAATGTCATTCCCTCGGTTCGCAACGCCATTGACACATCAGTTTCCGACCAGATGAGGGCCGAATCAAGCGCCCAAATCAATGCGATCCAAAAGGAAATCCAGAGGCTCCTGCCCAACGCTGTCAACCAGGCCATGCAGAAGCCCGACTTCACCAAGCCAGTCTCGGACAAGGTTACCCACAGCGTCAATTCTCAGATCGAGGCCCAGATCACCAAGTCTCTCAACACTCTCGCCCCCGCCATAGCCAAGACGACGGCTCAGAGTGTGCATCAGCGCATCGTTGAGGATGTCAACGGTCGAATCAGCGAGGCCTTCGAGCAACTCGAGGAACACCGCCGGGAGGAAGACACCAAGCTTGACCGGCTCATTGCGCAGACACAAGATCTCTCCAATGCCATTTCATCCTTGGCGGCGTCCCAGACTCAGATGCAGCAAGAGCTTGCCGCTCTCACGCAACAGATGCACGACCAGGGCCGCGAGAGGGCTTCGGCGGCCGAGGAACATGTTCGTGGCCATGCCCATTCCCGTAGCGGCACCGGCTCCCACGGCCTGCCCAGCGCCGGTTCTCGGGAGTTGATCAACTATCCCGCCCAGCACCACCAGCAACAGGCTCCTGCCGCGCATCCGCACCCGGCGCAGGCTTCGTACTCGCATCAGCAACAACATCAACATCAGTTCGGTAACCAAGAGCAGCAGGTAGTTTTCGCACCCCTCGGCCGCGAGGAGCGTCAGAAGATGGAGCTCGACAATCTGATTGAGGCGATTGATGGGCTGATGCGATCTGGCAACCATGACGAGGCCATGCTGCGCTGGCTGCAGTCGGGTGACAATGCCGAGGAGGTCTTCCAGCAGGTGCTGTCCAACTACAACCCGATCTTTGTCCAAGATTTGCAGCCTCTTCTCTTGCTCTCTGTCGGTGCTACGGTCTCGGTTGACCTCGGCCGCACCTCGCAGAAGCTAATGAAAAAGGTCAACCTCTTGGAGGTTGTCATCTACGCATTCAACCAAAACCTTGGATCTTTGGTACGTTTCCTCCCTCCTTTCCCGATTATGCGCTTGCGCTAACCAAACCCTCTCTGTAGGATGACCAAGTTCGGGAAGTCACGCCCAAGATCATGACTCTCCTCAAGACGCGGATCGAGCAACTCTTCCTCGACATCAGCCGCATCGCCCCACATGATCCAGCGTTGAAGTCGCTCTCTAGCATGAGCCAGATCGCGGGGCGCATTGCTGAGAGTGTACAAATGCGCCACGGCACTATGCACGCCTCTGGCCATATGGGTGCTTCCTACTAACTTGGTGGTGGTGTTTGGGATAATGGTGACCGCTTGATGATGATGATGAAGGGCAATTATGGCTCTGGGTTGGTATGGTGGCCATTGATCGATATACCCCGGGTGAGCGCGGCGGTTTTCGGGTGGCAGGACAGGACAATGGGGCGGTACTCTTTTTATACGTCAGTTCGTTTTCACTTCTTTCTATTTTGTGTGCCCATAATTTCATTTGGGCGGTCTCTTCGTCCGGTGCGTTCCGGCTCTTCTCTTGATCGCGGACTTGGTCCCCAAACCGGGGTAAATGAACTGCTTAATACTTCTCGCATCGCGGTGGAGCAAGGGGCGAATTTTATGGATCCTCATGTACAAATATCACAATTTGATTTCAGGACAAGGACGTTCGAGGTTCGGGTTTTGGGTTTCGCGAAGTGTGCGACTTCCGCCAAAAACGTGCACACTATTCTCGGGACTTTGGCGATGTTCGGGTCATGGTCTTCGCTCCCTCCTCGCAAAGCTACTGGTAGGTACCCAAGATGATGATTCGCGGTCCATTTTCTGCCGAGAAGGGCGGCATCGAGCTCCGACCTCAGCACTTGTCGGCCAAAGGCGTCATCCATCAGGACAACGGTCTCTGAATGTCTCGGGCGCTGGAGCGGCGCTCGAGCCATGGAGTCAGTCTTGTGAGGGGGGCAAGGCACAATTTAGATTGTGCTTGGGCGCAGGGGTCCAGGCGGGAGGCGTTAACGTCCAGCTAGGTAGACCAAGTCCTGACCACGAAAGTTGCCATCCTCGGGAATGTATGAGGCCGGGACAACGACGAGGTTGTCGGGGTCACTGTGTCTCAGCTCCACGGTCGGCGAAAACAAGCAGACCCTGTCCGGATACATACACACACACGGGAAGGTCTGGTATCGAAGTATCATCACCCGGGCATACATTGGTGCCATGAGAGAGTGCGCTATTCCTGATCCAGCAGACCGGGTAGGACTCGGCCTCCCCCCCCCTTCATCACGCGTGGCGTCAGTAAGAACACGGGCCGGCCCAATGATTTGCCTCTGCAAACCACCCAGCATCAACCAGAAACACGAGGGGAGGGCGTCGCGGAAGGGGATAGCCAAAATCACTGGTTCGTTGTCGGTAGGGGGCTGCCGCGAGGCGCGTCGGTCCTAGCCTTCGGTCCTTTCCTGAGTCCTAGCAACCCCTGGCAACCCCTGGCAGGCAGCCAGATCAACAAAGCAGAACGTGGCTTTGGATGCATCATTCATTCCCTTTCGCAATGGACAAGTATTTTATTCAGCCAGCTCTGGACTTTCTTGGTTCGTTGCGTTTTCCTCACTATCTTCTCGTCGTGTACTCAACCTCTGCTGCGCTTCTCAAACCTGCCCATAACCACTGATCACCATCATCGTCTTCTTTTCCCCTAGCCAGAACCCTAGCCAGAACCTCTGAGCTAAAAAAATGCCCCTGGCATACTTGAATCGCAAGGAGGTGTCGGAGAAGTTGTGGAAGTGGCGGTACAAGCTGCGGCATATTGGCGACAATGGTGAGAAGACTCTCTCTGATTTCTCTTCAGATGAGTCTGGCGAGAGCAGGGCGAAAAGGAACGCGCGCAAGAACAATTTACCAACTCCAGCCAACGCCGCTCTCGAGGGCGGCAACAAGAATGGCGAGCTCGGCACCAGTGTGTCAATCAAGACACTTTACGAAGGCCCCGGAACCCATGTAGAGAGGTATGATTGGGTCGACTACCCACCCAGGCAGCTGAGCAAGAGTGCGGCAAAGGCGCAAGATCGTGTGGCAGTCAAGGTCTTCAAGGTGAAGGACCTGGACAAGCCCGTCATCTCGGGCCGCTTCAGTCTGCGGTACCACATGCTCGAGGTCCAGAACCTGTTGCTCGTGGGCGTGCTGGCAGAGGTCCTCAAGAAGCAAGACGTGCACCTCGACACCGGCGAGAACGCAACTTTCAAGTACCCGTTTCCGGAGCTCTACTTCGGCTACGACGACATCGTGGCCAAGCACCAATCCCTCGACAAGACGGATACCGTTGCACGCACGCTGGAGCCTTTCTTGCTGCTGCTAATCCGGCTGCTCGACGACATGTTTGCCGACACGCGTGCCAAGCTGAAGAGTCTCCGGGCTGAAGGCTTGGTGTCATTCAAGCTGGCCTGGACCCTGTTCCCCAAAAACACAACCGCCATCTCGTGGGGCAACAACTGCGAGCTCCTTGTCAAGGTCACCGACACGACCTACCGCTCAACCGGAAAACCAACTCTCATCATCCGGGGCCAGGTGCTCCGGTTTGACGGAAGGGGGTTCCTCTGGGAAGACTACCCCATCAACATCAGTAGCTTTGGCGGAAACCGCCCCATCACCGAGCTGCCAGCATATCCGCTCAAACTCCACGAGACAGCCGCGGACGTCCGGACGAGGCTAACGGCACGGGGGAGGAAGGTTCTGGGCTTGCAAGGCCTGACGTACGTCAACTATCGTAGTATCGCCATCCAAGCCACAAAGGACGGCACGGCAAAACACAACGTTGACGGCAGGGTGCTGATCGACGTTGTCGGTTACAACAAGCACCACCTGGCCCAGGGATCCCGTGAGGGCAGCGATCCGCAGTCTAAAAGGAGGCAGCTGGTGGCTGGCGACGACGACGACGACGACGACGATGACGGCAACAACGCGGGCGGTACGGTGGCGAGCACTGCCAGTAAAGTCTCTGCTGCTGCCGCTGCAAAAAGCCTCGGCGCGGCTGCACAGGAGCGCAACAAGCAGGCCATGCTCACTCTCGAGGCCGAAGAGCCGCTCCTCATGTTCATGCTGCCGCTCATTGAGGGCTACGCGCTCAAGAACAAACTGTGGGTGTCCTTTTTCGTCGAGGACATCACCCCTGTGGCCTGGAACGACGATGCCTACGACCACCTGGTCTACAACGAGCAGCAAAAGGACCTCGTAATGTCGTTTGTTGAAAGCCACTGCGGCAACAGTGCCGCAGGGCAGAAGAAACAGCCCAAGGCCATGATGGAGGACGTTATTGCTGGAAAGGGTGAGCGTCAAGTCTATCCCCGTTCGTGTGTGATCCAGTTCTCCTTCGGCTAACACCAATATTGAAAATTCGCAGGACAGGGATTGGTCATGCTGCTCAGCGGGCCGCCGGGGACAGGCAAGACGTTAATGGCCGAGGCCGTGGCGGACCGCACCCGGCGTCCGCTCTTCTATTTGCAGGCCGAAGACCTGGGCATCAACGCGGCCGCGCTCGGGGCCAACCTCAAGAAGGTCTTCCAGATGGCAACCGAGTGGGACGCGGTGATCCTGCTCGACGAGGCCGACGTATTCATGGCCGAGCGGCACCCGCAAGACATTGCGCGGAACGAACTCGTCTCCATTTTCCTGCGGGAGCTGGAGTACTTCCGCGGCATCATCTTCCTGACCACCAACTTGTACAGCACCATCGACTCAGCCTTCCGCAGCCGTGTCAGCCTGCACCTGGTCTTTACCTCTCTGACCCCGGACGCCCGCACGCTCATCTGGCGTAAATTCCTGGACCGGCTACCGCCACTTCCACAAATCGGGCCAACGCCCCCTGGGGACGGCTCCGCTACACCCGCCATGGGGAAGGAAGATCAGGGCCCGCTAGCGGGTGGTCGTGAACAGGAGGGGGGTGACTCGGAGGAGGCCGTCTTGACCGACGAAGAAATCAGGGAGCTCGCGGCGTGGCAGCTCAACGGACGCGAGATCAAGACGGCGGTCAAGATGACCAGGACCTGGTGCGATCACAAGGGCTATGCGCTGTCGTTGTCGCGACTGGAAAATGGCATCAAGGTGACGAGCCCGCATGCAAGCAAGTGCACCCACGAGCAGGACACTTCGCTGTACGACGAGTAGATCGAGCGAGTAAGGCTAGATCAACTTCTGCTCCTAGCAGGGGGGGGGGGTGGGGGGGGCAGCATGTCCGAGCTAGAGTGTGGACTGGGGCCGGGAGGACCACAACAGACAGCCGAACTAAGACGAGGGTTTCCCCTTTCTTATTCTTTTCTTTCCTGTTACGCGATTTCAGTCTTGTAGGTGGCCTCAGGTAATATCGCATTTGTCTTATCGCGATAACCAGGACGGACCTACGACTTGATGTCAAAGGATAGGAACCAATCGTCACAAGTGGAGACGGGAAGCCCATCAAGATTAATACCGAGTAATACTTGCTTTGCCCCGGCCGGCAACGGGATGAAAAGTGAAGGCTGGTGCTATTTCGGGAGCTGACTACGTAACAAGATTTGACAGTTGCCATATGATTAATACCACCAGTTCTAAAGTCGACAATGCGTGGACGACTGGGAGCCAGCGGCACTCGTGATCCCGCGCGGACCGAGTTTCCTGACTGGTTAACAACAGCACCAGCTCCCCCAATCCGGAGAAGTCGCAAGGGCCGCTACTGCAGAGTAGGCGACCCCTCTCGTCAATACGAGCGTGTGGCTTGCCCAAGGCCCTTGGCAACCACGGGAATCGGTGCCTCCATCACTCCACTCGGATAACATGACGACACAACACGAGAGTCTCCCACCTTCACCGACCTTCCTTTGTTCCCGGGTGGTTGGCTTCTAATGGCCAGTCTCGGCTATAAAACTTCTCTATGCCGCCGTCCTCGTGAAACAGCTCCTCTCTCTTTCGTAGTCCAACAAGCTATCGCATACCACAGCTTTTACGGCTAATACACACTCGTTGATATTCAAAAATGACCAGGCTCATTCCGCTCGTTGTTGCTGTGCTCGCCACACTCGCCTCTCCCACCCCCATCGATGCCCAGCATGGTGGTGATGGCCACAACGGCCCGAGCTGCGACTCGAGGCCGCCGCGCGATGGCAAGTGCTGGAAGGACATCCTCGGCCTAAAATGGACGGTGCATGGTTTTGACTACCACGCCTCGTACACCTTCACCAACCCGGCGCACCAAAACTCATGGGGCTATGTCAACTTCAACCTGACCAACAACCTTGTGCCCTACACTGCTGTCTGCGCCGCCGCCAGCAGTCAGCTCTCCGACTTTTTCTACGGCACCCTAGACTACTCCTGCACCTTGCCTGCTGAGGCCCCTGCAGGCGCCGCTGTCAAGTTCCGCTTTAGCCGACCCTCTGGCCAGCTCGACATCACCGAGTCCATTGTTTGTAGCGAGAAGAAGACAACGTATGCCCCTCCGCCTCCCTCTCCTCCTCCCAGCTGTGTTCGCTATCAGCGTACTAACTGACGACCGCTTACACGCAATAGAGGAACATTTGTGGTAACAGGGTCAACTGATCTCACCTTGTCATGCACCGACACAACGACAGTTACCCCGGACTGGAAGCCGGGGCAAATATATAGCCAACGTAGTGTGGAGTGCGCACCGGTGGACGTGACGTTTCAAGCAAGTCAAGTTGTTGGGTAAGCCGTGTTGCAGAAAGGGGCTTGTATTGCTGTCTGTTCCTCGTGCAGGGTATGCATTCCACTATATTGGCAAATAATAGTATTTGATTTTCGTTAGATAAGGCAGTAGAATCAAAGTATAGTGGTTTATACTGCGGTAGCTAGTGCTAACCAACCGGAAAGCTACTGTAAATCACGTCCTCTCCAACTTGAAGTAACAGCTTTTTGACCGAATCTCTTCGGCACAATGCGTCTTGGTCTGCGCAAGACCATCTTCCAGCAGGACTCGGAGTGGTCCAGGGCCCGTTCCCTGTACGGTGACGTCGAGGTCATTGAGGAGAGACACCGCCACCGGTACGAGATTCACTCCGCGCTCGTCGAGACGCTCAAGAAGGCCGGCCTCCACTTTGTCGGCAAGGACGAGACGGGCAAGCTGATAGAGATCTTTGTAATCAAGGACTACCCTTCGCGGTATTATGTAGTGTCTGAACACTGGTTCGTTGTGCAAGGAGATTTTGATTTTGAACAGGTACCTAGTTCCACCATGTCCACGAGCATCTCGTTAACGGAACGGCGAAATTGAGAGTTGCTGGCATCATTGAGATATATATAACAGGCGTCTGCACATGACACATCGCCCGACCTACAGAGTTGGCGGTAACATGTGCTTCTCTTCTTCCGAGACCTGGATAGACACCTTTGTCGGACGGTTGGCTCAGCAACACACAACCATGTTCTTCTAGTCCGGAGGGATCCATTTTAGCGGGAAGGCGTTGCGGGTCTGGGCTCCGTTTAGGGAGCCGGCATATCATATCCCTGAGGTGGCTTTGGAGCGCCGTCTAGCTGGCTTGAGCTGGCCGTAATGTTGCGGTTCGGTAGGCCCGCAGGGGCCGGGTCCATCACAGTCCGGGGAGATGGTGGCGGCTGACCAAGTCCAAAACGACAATCTCATTATCATAGCTTCTTTCTTCCCCAGTTTTTGAGCATCATTCATCCTGGACTCTTGCCTGCCACCTGGGGGCCCGGGGGAAGGACTACAAACTCGACTCCCGCCGCCCGAAAAGCCGCGGCCACTTCCCGCAGTTTCGTCGCCCCAGCCCACCCCGGCTCGCCATCTGCGCCCACCGGTTCGTCTTGAAACCCCTGCTCGTCAATCCCAACCCAGCTCAGCGCCCGAAACTCCCCAGCCACAACCGCCTCCAGCAGCCCCTCCAACAGACACGTGATACGGTTCTGGAACCCCCTCAGCCTGAGCTCGCGCAGCGACAGCGGGAGCATCGACGAAAGGCCTGCGTCCTTGCCGCTCGGGCGCTGCCGCCCCGTGTGGTCGACGAAGACGGTCTGGGTGCGCAGCACCTCAAGCGCCGTCAGCGCGCGGCGCAGCTCTTCGCAACCCAGGAAATAGGTGGAGGGGCCCAGGCTGTCTTGTAACCCTTGTCCCAGGTTGGTGAAGTAGAATGACAGCTCCCGCAGGGTCTGGCTTCGGTGTCGCAGGGATCTGATGGTGTCGTGGAACTCGAGTTCTTGATGCCTTCGCGAGACGACCGTTCGGCGGATGGTGACTTTGGAAAGGCGAGGCCCGATCGATTTTGAGAGGTGATACAGGTAGTCCTCTGTGGGTCTGCTGCTTTTGTAGAGCAAAGTGAGGTGCAGCTCGACCACGTTGTCCAGCGGCATTAGCTGGGCTGGGTTACTATCGGGAGGCGGAGCCTCATTACAATTCAGGGCAGCGCGGAATTCCGCGGTGGTGCGGGCGCAGTCGTAGCACTGCAAGACCTCGAGATTGGGCGCCAGCCGGAGAATGGGTGCGGCTCTATTAACGTAGAATGATGGCCCGAGTCGGCTGAAGGCTAGTACTTTGAGTGATGTCAACAAGGGACAATGCGGATGGGGGGGCGTCTCAAGAGAGGGATAGGCCCAGACGGGCAGGCGGAGGTGGGCACGTTGTAGGTTCGGCGTCAGCGGGAGCAGGAGAGAGACTAATTCCGAGTACTCGGCCTCTGTTATCGGATCCTCGGAATCGCCCGGGAAAATGCTTGGGTACCGCGGGCGAGGGTCCAAGTGCGTAGCAGCGCCGCTTGTATTCATCCGTGCCGTGTGGCTCTTCACTGATTCCGTGATCCGTTGTGCGAGTGGCTCGGACGAGGGTGAATCCAATCCGTCCATGGCAGTGAGGGCAGAACCAGGCACACCACCGGCATGGACAAGGTCGACCTCGGACACGCGTGGGCCGAGGTCAGGCCGCTCTAAGAGGGTGCGCACAAGGAAGTAGAGGTCGGATGGCGATGCCGTATAGAGGTAGTGGTACAAGAAGGGCTCGGCAGCTGCGCGCAGCACTCTGCAGGTCCGGCCGAGGTTGAGCAGCGCGGCTTGCTCCTCCCGTGACCAGACCAACGGCTCGGGCTCGCCTCGCGTGTCGGCCGCGCCATGCTCGAAATGGCCTGTGACGTTGGCGTGCCCGCCCCGGCAATGCCAGCAGAGATGGCTGCAGATTCCGGCCAGGAGCTCCAGGGGCAGTGCGATCAGGCCGGGCTGAGCCATCGTGGAATCGACGTGGATGTTCTGTGATTGCGAAATCGGCAGCTTGCTTCAGTGATCTGCCGCTGACGGAGCACCGCGCGACGTGGGACTCGGAATCAGTGTACCGTTTCTGAATTCGGAGGGAGTGTGCGCAACAAGCTCTTGCAGGTAACAGTCGTCTGCTGAGCGTGGCCAATAATATCGCTTGACCATCACCCCCTGTATGCCCCAGTCCCAAAGGTTTCCGTCTCCAGCATGTCTGTGAATCCGTTCTTCCAGCCTCAACTCAGTTTCCGCAATCGACCTGCCCAACACTAGACTTCAGTCTTTGTAGCCGAAATCGACACGATTGCCCTATGTCAAACAAGAAGCATGAAAATATTGACGACTGGCTGGGCCCTCCCGTAATGAATCACTGCCCATTTCCCTTGCCTGCTGCCTCAGGTGTAGTCCGCTTCTTCTCTGATGACAAGACCTGAGAGGTTGTTAGGTACTAATCAGAACTCTGTATCCTCGGCACCCTTGTGTTCGTGCACCACGAAATCTACTCCCGCGGACCGAAAACAAGCAGCCACTTCCCGCAGCTCCCGCGCCGCATCCCCGTCCGGTTCAAACTCTTCAAAGCCCTGGTCATCGATTCCGATTCTCCTCAGATGCGGAAACTGACCGGCCCGGGAGGCTATCACCAAGCTTTGTAATGCGGGTGTCAAACTGCTATATCCCCAAAGTCTAAGCTCGCGTATCGAAGGCGGGAGAATAGAAGTAAGGGCTTCCTCCTTAGGGCCGAAGTAACCATAAAAGTCAAAAAAGGCCTCCTGGACTTGCAGAACCTCGAGAGCCTGGAAGTCGCGTAGGATGTCGAGGCCGCGGAGGCGATGGGGCGGATGGGACAACGCCATCCCGCGATCCAAAAACAACAGCTCTCTTAGCGTCTGGGTCCAGGGACGCAAGGCGGCGAGGACCTCGTCGAAGTCGAGATCCCAGTCCTCAATCACGCCGCCCTTTTGGCAGATGCCGACCTTGGATAGTTTCGTCCCCACCGCCCTTAGGAGGTTTCGGAAACAGTCGTTTAGCAGAGCGGTATTAGTAAGACCCAGTTCGACAAGATTCTGCAACGGGGCCGGGTTGTTCGAGTTCAGTGTCTCGTAGAATGGGCAGGTGGGGAATTCCTCGCTGACGTTTGTACAGTCGTGGCAGTGCAGGACCTCGAGGTTGGGCGCCAGCCAAAGGATGGGTGCAGCTAGATCGAGTAAGAGGCCGTTACCATCGTTACTGAAGGCTAGGCTTTTGAGCGATGGCAGAGGAGAGGCGGCCGGCTGGACGTGCGTCTCGAAGGATACGAGGCCGGGCAAGTGGAAGTGGGCGTGCTCCAGGTTTGGCGTCAACCGAAGCAGCACCGAGACCAATGCCGAGTACTCAATCGGCTTCCCCTCGGCCTCAGGGTCCAAGTCATTGTAAACCAAATCCCAGCCACGCAGGTGGAACTCGACTGCCTCTGTGATGCGTCTTGGCGTAGGGTGTATATCAGATCTATCCACTCCAACGACACCGCCAACCTCGACAGCAAACACTCCCTTCTGAAGGTCGGGCCGTTTCAAGAGAGTGCGTACGAAGCGGTAAAGGGCGAATCCCGCAGAAGTATGCAGATAGTGATAAAGCAGCGGCTGTGCTGCTGCGTGTAGTACTCGGCACGTTTGGTTGAGGCCCGCCAAAGCTGCCTTCTCCTGGCGCCATAGCAACGGCTTCGAATCGGTTCGGAAGTTGTACGCGTTATCCTTGAACTCGCGGATAACAGTCGTGTGCCAGTCGACCCCGCCCTGGCAATGCCAGCAGAGATAGCTGCATACTTCGGTCAGAAGCTCGGGCGGGAGGGCAATCAGACCGGATCGCGGCATCTTTGCTGCATAAGTTTCAAACCCCTTCACCTTCGGGAATGGGTCGGTCGCAGTGTCGCACCAAATCAGCTTTGCTCGGTTGTCGAGGTTCGGTTTTGTGGATGAGGCGAGTTGGGGGTTCACGAGAGACCAGGGCCGCAAACGCGTTTGGTTGGCTACTCGGTAGGGCTCCATAAACGCCAAACCTGCGAGGCTTCGCCTCTTCGGTAGGGATGCCAAGTCCCCCAGTTTCCATCAATTCCCCCAGCCACCAATGTGGGGGGATGCACTTGAAAAAGGGTGGGTAAGAAAGCATGGAGACTTCAATTTACTAGCAAATTGTATGGCAGGCCAAGTCTCTTGGATTTCTGGGGAAATTGATGGGAACTGGGGGACTTGGCATCCCTACCGAAGAGACGAAGCCTCGCAGGTTTGGCGTTTATGGAGCCCTGCCGAGTAGGAATATTTGCAAGACGTTGGTGGAACTAGTGGTCAGAAGGCGATGTTAGGGCCACACCAACGGTAAAGTTAGGAAACGGAGTTGGGAAACGATAGGTACAGTACCAGGTAGTCAGAAACTACCTAAGGTATGTACTCCGTAAGCTGGTACATACGAGGTCTACCGTTTTAAGCCTTGAAAGCCGTTTTAAAAATGTGACCCAAGCTCCGCTGAGTCAACAATTGGAACCAAACCAAACCGTGACACGTTTTCATTTTCCCAACAATAAACGACAGCTTCTAAGAAACTAAGCGGGCATGAGGTCTACCGTCTTAATCCTCAAAAGCTGTTTCGAAAATGTGACCTAAGCTCCGCTGAGTCAGCAATTTGAACCAAAGTCATAGTAAACTACCTACCTTAGGTAGTAGGTCCTGGGTCCAGATTCACGTTCTCACCCTCCCCCACAACAAACGACAGCTTCTGGTCTTCGTTGTTGTTCAAAGGGTGCGGTTTCTTGTCCTCATAGCTACCAGTTCTGGGCCCTTTGAGCAGACAGGGAACTTTTATAAGCAAAAGGCGCTCAGTGCTTCATAGGTCGGCTATTTCCAGGGGACTTGAAATCCGTCCAGTTTGGCTCCCCGAGTTCATTTAATGAGGCGGTCGTTAACTTTGACTAGAATCCAGTATCTACCCAGACTTCGATCTTGCCGTTGGCGGAAGACGTCCTGAACATGGCCCTCGAGCGCGTTAAGAAGGCGATCCTCTTCACCCGGCTTGTTGCCTACGGCTTTCGGGTCTCTGTTTCAATCCTACGGCGCGCCGTGTCAGTGAAGTTTGCCGCGCTCACTACGCGTACGTTGACGCCCCCCACCGACCACTCTGAGGTGAAGAACGTCGTCGTAGTGGGCGCTGCGTTCGCCGGTTACTTTGCCGCCCGCATTCTCGCGGCTTCGCTACCTAGAGATGGCCGGTACCGGGTGGTTGTGATAGAACCCAACACCCACTTCAACTTCACGTGGGTGCTGCCGCGCTTTAGCGTGGTTGGGGGGCACGAGCACAAGGCCTTCATCCCATACACGCCGGCGTTTTTCGCCCAGGGCCCCAAGGACGTGGTTCGGTGGGTCAGAGATCGTGTCACGTCTGTGCGAAAGGGGAGCGTCGTCCTGCGCAGCGGCGACGAAATCCCTTACGAGTTCCTCATCATCGCTACGGGGTCAACGGTGGCCAATGGGTTGCCGTCTCGGCTTGGTGTAGAGACCAGGGAAGAGGGCATGGGGGTGCTCAAGGCGATGCAGGCCCGCATCAAGGCCGCGAACCGAGTCGTGATTGCAGGAGGTGGTGCTGCTGGTGTCGAGCTGGCCACGGACGCCAAGAACCAATACCCGGACAAGTCGGTCACTCTGGTACACTCGCGGCAGGCCGTGATGCATCGTTTCGGGCCCGGACTCCAGAAAGACGCCATGGATGCGCTGCAAAGGCTGGGCGTCGATGTTATCCTTGGCGAGAGGGTGGACTCTGGCAGCGCGGACGGCAAGTTCATCGCACTCGGCTCGGGCCGGAAAGTCGAGTGTGACTGCTTCGTATGTACATACCCCACGCCGTATTACTGTCTTTTCTCGAGGTCGGTCGTGTTGCTGACATACAAATGCTTGCTGGGCAGATCAACTGCACCGGACAGAGACCAGCATCGAGATTGATCGCCGAGCTCGCACCGGACGCCATCGCCCCCTCTGGCCATATCCGAGTGAAGCCGACGTTGCAAATCGACGACGAATCCCTTCCCAACGTCTTCGTATGCGGTGACGTGGCCGACACAAAGGACACAAACCCAAACTCGAGAATTGCAGGGCGCCAGGCCGAGATTGCCGCAGATAACGTCGTTCTGGCAGCAACGGGCAAGGAGCCGAGTTACACGTACAGCCCGGGATGGGGCGACGGGGTCATCAAGCTGACCCTCGGACTGGTGTGTGGCCGCCCTGCTGACCTTGTGTTTTGTACATGGAACTGACACGGAGAATACGCAAGGATCGGTCTACCACCCACTTCTGGGACGGCGAGTCGGAGCTATTGTTTTCCCACCAGGAAGCCGACCTCGCCCTCATGTGCGGCAGGGCTTGGGCCGGTGTTTCGGCAAAACCGTTTGAAGATACCGGCATGTACTCGAGTTGACTGGAGGGATCATCGAGGACGTCCGGCTGTCGATACCGTACCGGGGTTGTTGGCAAGCTAAGTTCCGAGCCGGACAACCCGGGGCGTTTGTGTGAGAGCGAGCGATAAAGGGAACTTTACCAGGAGCGTGTTCCCCGGCTTATTGGAGTCAGATTAGATTTTTGATGTATTGATAGAGACACGGACTATTCCAGGTCGGTACAAATATCTCTCCGGGAACTGTATCTATAATTACTGGGTCAACCCTGGCTGCCCCACGGCGCATGGCACAACCGGCATTTATGATGGTCGACGTTTGGGCGCCTCTTCCCTCCGACCCCTGAATCTGCGTCTCCGCCACCGTCCCCGAGCCCAGTCCATCCAGTCCACCCCGTCTCGAAACACGATGGGTCCGCAGCTTTCTTTTTACCGACGGAATAAACGAAGCCATTCTACCCCCCTACCCTCGACACCGGATACTGTCTTTACTTCAGTCTTCAAGGCCTGGCCTGGTAAGGGAACAAACAATACCAACAGCAGTAACAAGATAAGCACCGGGGATAAAAACGGTTGTTAGAGACACAATGCCTGCCGATGACTATTTGATACCTAAAATCCAACAGTTGGCAACCTCGCACCGCCCTGTATTAAAGAGCGACGCAACGGTTGAGCATCTGCTCCTTCACACTCCAGTTGCAAACTCGCAGCGCGCCGACCCAACTTAGTTGAACTGGGTCGTGTTGAACAAACGGTTGCCAGTATCGGTGCCTCCACGACCCTGAAATTTGTTCTCCGAGAGACGGAGCGCAACCAGGCTCAGGGCTCGATCGGCCTCCAGCACCCGGCCGAGGGATGCGGCAGGGGACAGTGACTGTGACTGGACAACCCCGGCAACGACCACAATGGAAATCGTTGGATCGAAGCTCCGGACCCGCTCCACGAATTCCACCACTGACTTCCCGCTGTTGACCACCGAGTCGACCAAGATCACCGTCCACTTCCCTTTGATGTGTCGAGGCATCACCTCGTCCGGCTGCTTAGGGTTAGGGTTACTTAGGCTCTCCACCGCGCATCAGTGCCACTATCACTGTCTTGTCTTCGTGCCCAACGCGATGCCCATCGGTGGTGTGGCCCTGGACATGTGGGATGCTGTACCCTTCGACTTCAACGACGTCCGCCAGGAACTCTGTCGCCAGGTACCATCCGACGCGTCTATGAGCTTCCCTCAGTGCGGGACCAAACACTCTAGAATCCCGGGTTGGTGTCATGAGCAGCTTCGCGGCGCTGCGGCCTGTCGCGTGGAAGATGCGGTCATGGATGTCACGATCCTGAACGACAGCGTCGAGGAACTCGCGGTCGTCGAGTTGCACCGGTGGAAGCTTGTCTGGGTCCAACCGCGGCGTCGAATTTCTCGGCAGCAGCACCTGGGAAACCCGAAGGCCACCGTTATCGATGGCACCCAGCAAGGCTGCATCCATCGTCTTGCTCCGGGAACGTTTTTCTCCAACCACAACAAGGGCCTGGTGTGCTTCGCGCATCATTGGCAGATCCAGGGGACTGTCGCCAATGGCCAAGACATACAGGCCGTAGACATCTCGCATTCGGACAGCCAAAGCTCCTTTGACCTCGGCCGTCACAACCAAACCATCCGAGATTCGGCCGCCGCCGACCACCTTCACAGCTTCGGACAAGCCGGCCTTTGTTAGGACTATCTCCCAGATGCGTCGTAGCCCGCACGTCACCACGACAACCGCAACATGATCACGCTGCCCTGCATGCCGTAGGAGTGACAGCATCTCGGGATGCATTGTCACGGAGGATGCAACCTTTTCGCACAAGGCATTGAACTCGTCATGGCCGGTCTCCTCCTCGTACAAAAGCATGGCTTGGCGGAAGGCAGTGTACGTGTACCCCAGCGGGCTACCAAACAACGTCTTCAAGGAGCGGTCTGAGTCGTCTCGGGCGGACCCAGTCTGCCGGGAAGCTGATTTGGCGACCGTCTCCCAGAACAAAACACCCGTGTCATCAGCCGCCAGAGTCTTGTCCGCATCCAGGACCAGCGCAGTTTGCAACTTCTCTCGGTTGTGGTGACCGCCGATGATCTCGTCGAGCTGTTTCTTGGCGCAGCAGAGGTTGTGCGCTTCGGTGTGTTGGCTGAAGTCCAACAGCATGGCTGCAATCGTCTCCAACGCGGTCGCGGGATAGGAGACTGACGTGAACAGGATTCCGTTGTCGCGACAGAGACGCCGCAACTCCGTCTTCTCCACGCCCTGCCACCTGTGTAGGTGCTGGGCAGAGGCTGGCCGGCGCGCACGCAAGTGGTCCAGCTGGCACCATACAGAAACGGTGACAGGAGAGGTGTCGAGGTAGATCACATGAGTGTACGTATCCAAGTCGCTTTGGGTGTACACCGCATCCCCAGTCTCGTCCCCTTCAGGCCAGAACATGAAGTGGCCTGTGACAACGGCGGCCCGGCCGGTGGCGGCGCTCCCTGTTCCGATGCACTCAACGGCGGTGCGACGCCAGCGCGTCTTTTCGTCCTCGGGGGCTTGTTGGAATTCCGCGAGTCCGCCAGGGAAGAGCGAGGCGATCACTTCGGAGCCCTCATGGAAACAGAACTTTGTCTCGCCCAGCCTTTGCTTTAGATCACGCAACAAGGTCGATTTGCCAGAGCCGGGGATTCCATACAGCCCGATCACAGTAGGTTTGGCCGTGGACATGGCGCTGAAATTGTTGTCGCTGTCGGGCGCTGCCATGGTGACGCAACAAGTGGTAGCTGGGGTTCAAGAACTGAGGGCAGTGAGGTATGGCTGGAAATGCTGGGGGACAAGACGCTCACAACTAGACATCTCCTTTATCCTCCCCTCCTCATCAGCGCAGCGGTCCCAGCAGTCTTGACCGCCCCGGAGCGCGACAAACAGAGCCTCAGTGTAGGCCTCAGTCGGTGTAGGCCTCAGTGCGTCCGTGTAAGTTTGAATAGAGCAGTCAAACAGCCGGGCTCCCGCGTTTGGCGTGATACAACGCCGGAGCCTTGCTGCGGTAACATGTGTGCCTGCGAGAGAGACCGCCGCATGGACAAATGCGAGGAGCGAGAGGTAGTTGCGTTGGTAACTATCATCGTCACGGTCTCTATATGGAATCGGACGGCGCGGCGTGGTCATCGCTGACTGGAGCCTAAGGGTCCCTAGCTCTGGACGTTGCGGCCACCCACAACAATCGTTTGTGTCCCTGTCACGTTGTGATTTAGGGATTTAGGCTACCGAAAGTTGTCGGGAGCAGGCAGCATTCGCGATCCAAATAGCTGTTCCGTCACGTCTCCGTGTTACACTACAGGCGGCTGTCAGGCCACACCGCTTCTATCGGGCCTTCGCTGGTGAGGGTAGAGCTTCATCCATGCTTGTGGTCGAGGAACTCTGGATTTCCAAAAGAGGGAGGGATGATACAAAATATGGACGCCCAAACAGAGCAATATTCCTATTCCAGTCGATACCAAGAAGCGCAGAGATGTAAAAATACAGGCAGGTACCGAAGCACCATGCATGTGACGACCAACAAACAACGTTGGCTGTCGAGTCGTCTCGAGAGACCACCGAATCAACTCCACCGTGACCAGTCTCCACGACGCGACAATCAACTCGATAATGGCTTGGCGTGAGGAAACCCACACGAGCCACCACCGTCATCCATGTGATCCGAGAACGCGAAAATTTCATGCCCCCCTGAGCCCCCACACTCCCTCATGCAAGTCAGCGCGTGGCGTTCTTGGCTGCTTGGCCCACGAATCCGCTCGCATGCTCAACCAAAAATGGCCGTGCACCGATGACGCACGGGCAAGTGGTGGGGATGGGTTGACCCATCCCCACGTGCTCCAACTTTCCCATCTCAGATGAAGGTGATGGGACGGAATTAGTTGAATTGTTTTATACTCAGTGGACGGTGGACGCCAGGACCAGGAGCAACCTTTATCAACCTCTTGCACAATATAGAGCCGCGGACGAGCGCGTTACCCGCTAGTAATCCCGCCGCCATGGTCCTTTCCAGTTCGGAATGTTCTCCGGGTCCAGCGTAACCACCGAGGCGACCCCACCCACACGCAGCGATAAGGTAATTACCAGGTACCCAACCGGGCAGGGAAGAAGTCGGGTGGTTTGTCCCTCCCTCCCCCTGTTTGCAAGGTGCCTGTTGCCAGAAACCGGTACGTAATTGGGACGAAAGTGGACCTCCCTTGAGTTCCCTCGGGAATCATTTTTGCACCCTTGATCCAACATCCAACCATTTCAGTACAATCTCAACACCAGGAAAAAACGAAAAAGCCCGACCGGCCCCCATCACGACTTCCGACGATCTCCCCCGCCCCGCGTGCTGCAACGGCCGTGACCCGAACATGAGCACCCACCCCAAAACCGCCCCGCCGGGCGCCGTCGAGGTGCGAGGACCTGGGGACGGGCACGAGTCGTCAGACGATGGTGATGTGCTGCTCGCTGCAATGGGCTACAAGGCCGAGCTCGTGCGCAGGCGGTCGACCTGGCACGTCGCCTTCATGTCGTTTGTGCTCGCGTCGATCCCCTACGGCCTGGCCACCACACTGTACTACCCGCTGCAGGGGGGCGGGCCCGTCGTCGTCATCTGGGGTTGGCTGCTCGTCAGTCTCATCATCCTCTGCGTTGCCGCCTCCCTCGGCGAGATCACGTCCGTCTACCCGACCGCCGGCGGCGTCTATTACCAGACGTTTATGCTCGCCCCCTCTAGCTTCCGGAGGGTTGCCGCCTACATCTGCGGCTGGTCCTATGTCGTCGGCAACATCACCATCACGCTGGCCGTGCAGTTCGGCACAACCCTCTTCTTCGTCGCCTGCGTGAATGTTTTTGAATCCGAGCCCGGGGTGGGCGTCTGGGGTGCCGAGACATACCAGGTCTTCCTGACCTTCCTGGCCATCACCCTGCTGTGCAATGCCATCTCGGCGTTTGGCAACCGCTGGCTGCACCTTTTGGATGTGAGTCTGCCTCCGCGTTATTATTGGAAGTATATTACTGACACGGAATGCCCCCCCAGACATTTGCCATTTTCTGGACCTTTGCCGGTCTCCTCGCCATCCTCATCACCATCCTGGCCGTTGCCAAGGAGGGCAGGAATAGTGCCAGCTTTGCCCTCGGAGGATTCGAGCCCACCTCTGGTTGGCCTGCCGGCTGGTCTTTCTGCGTCGGCCTGCTCCACGCTGCCTACGCCACCTCGTCGACCGGCATGGTCATCTCCATGTGCGAAGAGGTCCAGCGGCCGGCCACCCAGGTGCCCAAGGCTATGGTCATCACCATCCTCATCAACACAGTTGGCGGCCTGCTGTTCTTGGTGCCCCTGATGTTTGTCCTGCCCGATCTCGCCATGCTGGTCGCGCTCCCTTCTGCTCAGCCCGTGCCCACCATTATTAAATCCGCCGTCGGCTCCTCAGGCGCGGCCATTGCTCTGCTCATCCCCCTTATGGTGCTGGCCATCCTGTGCGGCGTTGCCTGCACCACAGCCGCCTCGCGTTGCACATGGGCCTTTGCGCGTGACGGCGCCATCCCGGGCTCCAAGTGGTGGAAGCACGTGCACCCCAAGCTGGACCTCCCCCTCAACGCCATGATGCTTTCCATGGCGATCCAGATCGTGCTGGGCGCCATCTACTTTGGCTCCTACACCGCCTTCAACGCATTCTCGGGCGTCGGTGTCATCTCCCTGACCGTGTCGTACGGCGCCCCGATTGCTGTGTCCATGCTGGAGGGACGCGCTCACGTCAAGGAGGCCAAGTTCCCTCTCGGCAAGATTGGCTGGCTCTGCAACAGCGTTGCCATTGGTATGTCATACTTCAACTCTGCCGCTGTTGACGGGTCCAAATCCCTTGCTAACCGTACCTGCCATGTTTCCAGCCTGGTCTATCCTCGCCGTTCCCCTTTTCTGCATGCCGGCTTACCTCCCCGTCACGGCCGCCAATGTCAATTACGCGCCCGTTGTGTTTGTCGGCTTCGTCGTCATCGCATTTGTGTGGTACGCCGTCTGGGGCCGGAAGAACTACCGCGGTCCACCGACAGAGAGCCTCGGCGAGGACCCGATGCCGGGAGAGCATGGGGTTGGTACGACGAAGAAGGACTAACAGCATGCTGCTGTACCTGCACACGTAATGTCTAGTGATTTCGGCGTATTATGTTTCAACGTATGATAGTCGCGAAGCGTTTAAGCGTCGCATGCCGAAGGGTTCTTTCAACAACCCCGTGTCCCCAGATACCCCTTTTTAGACCCGTTTAAGTCGATAGAAATAATATTCATCAAGATTCGGCAAATGCCATGACTCCTTGTCTACCTTGCCTGATTCACAAGGGGCGGCTTTACATCCGTATTTCTGTTTAGGGACAGCAGTCTGTGTCCCCACCAAGAATTGACCTCGGGGCTGCCCCTGAGGTTGACCGCTTCTACAACGCCGACAACTGTCGCGCCATGTACAATAGCGGCATGCCCTGTATCCTCTACGCCTGTGGTAGCAACGTCTCAGTTGGTAAGATTCTTTTCTCCGGCCCTAGGGTCTCAGCTGTCTGTCGTCTCCAGCAGCGGCCGGTATGTTGTTCTCCAGATCGCACCGAGATTCTCACCTTGGACGCAAAGCAAATGCCAACTTGGAGCCCGCGATTGATCTGAGGGGAGGAGGGAGGGGGGTCGGGTCGCAAATTGTTATCGGCAATGACGATACTTCGCTTTGGTAAGAGCAGGCGGAGAAGATCAGGCCAGATGGAGTCCGACATCACACCACCATCGCGCGATTGATACACTCAATATCACACAAAAGTCGCTCGATCTTGGGTCTAAATCGTACAATTATCAGCGTACACAATGGCACATGTCTTAGCAAAACCAAGCTGTGTAGGACAACTGATTTAAGTCGAGGTGTTGTCGCAATTTGTCGTTCTTCCTGGAGATAGTTTAACTTACAGTCAACGGCGTTCGAGCTAAAATACGTTGTCAACCGCATTATTCCTAGCACTTTGCCTCTTTCCAATTTCCCTAGCCGCAAAACTAAAACCATGTCGCGAATAATTCCTTTGCGGCCAACAATGCGCCTTGCTGCCAGTGTCCACACGAGTGCTCTGAACACTCGAGTGACAAGGTATGATCTCCTCTTGTTACGTCGAAATATATCGCATAAGCTTACCAAAATGATAGAGCAACGCCAAACAAGCTTGTACCAGGGCTGGTTGTCGTCGGGGCAGGTATGTACCGCGGCTAATTCCACGGAGTTAAGGAAAAGAAAGGATCTAACTAGGAGTCAACCAGTTTCGGGGGTGGTCCTATACATCAGATCACAGCTTCGTCAAGAATCCGACACAATGGACCGCATGTTCTCGCAACAGAACACACCCGAGGTGCGAGCTAGACGGGACCAAAGGCTACTTGTGGACACCGAGGGAAACCCGAGGAAAACAATGTACAATATCCTCAACTGGTAGCTGAATTGCCTTTGCCGCCTAGGGGCCTTCCACTCGCGGCGCCGCAGGGATGGGATTTGGAGGACGATGGCATGATTGGTTACGGAGTCGGGGCTGGCTTGTTTTATAGTCGAGTACTATTTGATGAAGCTATGGACAGAAATACTATCGGACTACAGACTGGCCTCCCCGTAAGCGTCGTCCAACGTTACCGTCCACATGATCCTGATAGCGCTCTCGCAGTTGATATCCGCCCTGCGTATCTTCTTTAGGGAGAGAGAGACGGTGAAGTCAGTGATCCTCTTCGTAACCCGGTCTGCACTCTCATCACCATCCTCGCCGCCGGGGCTCTGTCCCTTTGGCACAGTCGACACATGACCGATAAACTTGAGTGCCAGAACCTCGTTCCAATATCCATCTCTTACGAGGCTCCCCCACTTGGCTCGGAATGCCACATCCGCAATGGCAATAACGTCGCACCATCCGTGGCCGACTACAATGCCGAATGCCCTGCCGCCTACTATCTGCGGCTGCTCGAATGCAAACAAGCGAATGGTGGAAGGGGGAAGGTCAAAGGGGTGGAAAAGTGTCGCTGCTGTAAACTTCCGTGGAACTTCATAATGCATGTGGCCTGGTCCGCTGCCGACAGCATGAGAGAAACAACTCGTGATTTTCCACGACCCCCGCAGTGATATTGCCGATTCCCCGGCGCGGAGAGGTGGCGGTTTCTCCAAAATGTAGAGATTCTTCTCGAGACTGCTTATCCTGTGATTGTGTGTCTGACTGAGAGCCGAGTCCGCGCTGGCAAGCGACAAGTAGATGGTCTTATGCTCAAATGAAGCGAGGGTCCTCTCGCTCTCCAATAGCTCGAATGCGGCGTTGGGATCGTCCGAGCCGGTGTAAATATTGGATTCTTCTTGGCGGCGGAGCACGAGACAGACGGGCGAAAGCGGCCCTTCCGGGGACGCGCCAGGCTTAGAGGTCTTGCAGTTGATGTATGCCAATATGTCTCCGGTGCGCGGATCGGATCGCTTGAGGAGCAATGACACACGTAGTCCACGGCTTGTGATAAGGGGCGGGGTGTCGTCGAGGGACGGAGAATTGTGGGTAGCTACCGTGCTGGTTTCGTCGGCGATGAGACGCGAGTAAGTCCAAACGGTCCGGTTATGGAGTTCAAAGTCATTTGGGCTATCGGCAAGGGGGCGACGCGGGTCTCCGAGGTTGCTGCGGTGGATTCCCTTCCAGTGGTGCTTGTTGCTGAGGTACTTTGAGAGCCCCCACGCAAGCATCGTGTAGTCCTCGGCCGTCTTCATGATTTCCTTTTGGAGGCGGTAGAAGGCCCGCTGACCCTCCCCATAGATCAGCGGCATGTGGACTTTGAAGATGCCCAGCAGACAGTACGCGGCATCTTCCACCCGCGTTGTCTGCCGGTTGGCAGCCCACGACATGCGCTCGGCCACGTGGCATGTAGATGGGTCGGTACCCTCTAGGACTCGGACATCGATACCGGTCACCTTGCCAATCACTTTGCGGAGACTGAACTTGGTGCCAATCTCGCGCCAGTCATGCGCGTAGAACTCCACCATGGACGGGGCGATCAGCTCCTGCAGCGTCCAGCCGCGAGTGAACCACTTGGAATTCTCAAAGGTTCGTGGGAGTTTGTCGTATTCTCTCAGGATGGACGGGATGGTTCGGTAGGTAGGACGCGTTGGGGGGCTGTCGCTTGCCCCCTTTTTAGGAGCAGGCTGTGTTGTAGACGCGACAGGATCTATGCCTTGGTCCACGTCGAGCGACACATCCGACATATAGGCATAACATATGTGCGCTTCTTGGTACCATCGGTACATGGAATTGATGGCCTCGGATAGTTCGGCGCTGCTGGACTTGTTGATGCTATCACCAGAGAGGACGGGATTCAGCATGGGTTGCGGATTCAGAGAGGCCAGTTAGGTATATTCCATACCAACATGTGTCCACCCACACATATTCATATCCATCTGCTGCTGCTCGAGAGGAGCAGCCTAAGATCTTAGAATACCCGGCCTTCTTCTTGAGTGCGGCTTTCGGGAGCAATGGCAGGTCTTCGAAGGACACCTCATCAGGGCCCCATGTATGCGAGAGGATCACGTACGGCGGCACCCGGCCAACGAACTCGACAAGTTCTAGCGTGTCCGTTCTTAGCAACCTCATGGCGCTCCTAGTTTGACGGATGCTGGGTTTGAGGGCTTGAAGCTTGTTTTAGTGATGCGCGACAGGTCGATGAGGGAAAAGCGGTGAAGCTGAGAGAAACTCTTGGCATAATTCACTCGTGCCTTGGTTTTGAAAAGGTCAGGGGTCAAATGAGAATGATCCCATTGGCAGCAGCCCCTGAGTCTCCACTCATCCTGATCCGCGCCCTCATCGCCGCCAAGTTCCGGAGCTGTGATTGCCCAACACCGAACTTGTGCGTCGGGTCTGCTAGGTGGGGGAGACCTGGCGACAGCGTTGGCGGGGATGGAGAAGTGAGGAGTAAAGACCGCCGCTGAATCGCCCCCCTGGTGCGAGGTTCATTTGACGGAGCATCTTTGATGTAGGGAGCAAGAAACGACGACTGCTATTAATTGTACAACTGCCCCGCCGGTGTTAGACATCGGGACAAGAGAGCAGACGACGGGACTAACTCGAAGGGTGCATTTATTTGTTACACTGTTGCGAAGGTGCTAGGAACCAAAGCATGCTCTCTACTTCATGGGGCGCAAATCCACACAGGCCCCTGCCATGTTTGATGTTATCAACTTGAACTCTTCAAGGAGCAATTTTAGGACGAGTGGACTTTAGGTACCTACCTAAGGAAATCTTACAATGTAGTAAGAATCGGGTAGTTGCTAGCGCTAGCTATAGATCGTTGGTGAATGGCCAACACCCCATCTTCCTGTCAAATAGCATCCATATCTTGTTCCCATTGCTTCTTGATCTCGCCGAGCAAGCCCGGCGTCGCTAGTACGTCTACCGCTGTCCCTGCCAGGGCCTTTCCTACTCTCAACGCCCTTACAAAGGCCCCTTTGGTCCCCGACGCTATCTCAAAGTCTGGGCTATGCGGTTGCCCTGTTTGGGGCCCAGGCGGGATAGCGAAGCTCGCGTTGACGCTCGGCATCGCATAGCTAATATCCCCCTGGTCTGTACTTGCCTTTACCCAAGTAAACTGCTGCTGGTCCCCGCACGTAGGCGGTAGCGGATCCGGCACGTCAGGCAACGTATTCCAGTACTTTGCGTAGGATGTTGCGAGGACGCGGTTTGGCACGTGGTCCTTATACCCCTGGGTGATGTTGATCTTGATCTTGGCACCAGTGGCCTCGGCCCCGGCGCGGAAGCACGCGCTAACCTTGTCTTGAAGGATTTCAAGGCGTGAAGCATTGTTTGTGTGAAGCATACAGACGCAGGCTGTGTACGCATGGACAACGTTGGTTGCTTCTCCGCCGTTCGTAATCGCTATACCGATGACGTCGCCGGGCATGGTTTGCTGGCGCAGAGCTGACACGGCATTATAGGATAAGACGAGGGCGTCGAGTGCATTGATACCCGTCCAGGGGTCCTTTGATACATGCGCTGCTTTCCCAAAGTACTCGACCCCGAGACGAGTAAACGCGGTTGTCCGGACGAGGGCGCTGTTGTGTAGGATACCCGGATGCGAGATAAGGGAGATGTCGACGCCTTCCGAGTCGTAGGCTCCCCGCTCGAGGAGCCGGATCTTGCCGCCCCCATAGCCTTCCTCTCCCGGCGTGCCGAAGAGGACAACTTTACCGGCTAAGCCGTGTTGCTTCATTATTGCAGCTGTTGCTAAGCCGCCCGCCAGTGAGGCAGTGGCAATGAGATTGTGGCCACACGCATGGCCGAGGACTGGGAGGGCGTCTGAGATTGTGATTTGTTATCAAACTAATTACATAGTAATAGCGTCGCGGATTTACGTCAGGGGACATACCCATCTCAACATTGAAAGAAACAACGGGTCCCGGCTCCCCGCTATCGCAGACGGCCACCCATGCCGTTTCGATGCCGTAGGCCGATGGTGTAACTTGCCAGCTCTCCTGTGACCGCACGAAGTCCGTTAGGGCTTGGTGTGCCTTGTGCTCCCGGAAGGCGAGCTCGGGGTTGTCGTGTATGAATTTGTTCAGGGGCCACAGTGATTCCCCAAGACTCTCGATGAAGTTGTCAATGTCCGACAAGTACTCGAGGGATCCGTTGTATTGACTGGAGCATTTATCGCCCTCCCTGGGAACGATGATGAAACCGTCTTTTTCCATCTCTTCATCCGCGAAACTAGTAGTAGAGCACGGATCGCTTCGCTCGATTCGACTCCCATAAACGTAATTACTAGTATTTGACTCGAGGGGGTCGAAGTCTCGGAGAACGGGTCCAGCCACTGCGGTTCGACAAAAGTTGGTTAATGTTCACTGCAACTCCATCTAGAGCCATTGGTTCCCAGGCGGCCGGAATGGGAGGTTCCGTGCCGTTTACATTCTTGGATAATGTCACCCCCGGCAGTTGGGAATAAGCTGCCGCGAAGCGTCCGCAGTCGGATCCAAACCCCCGAATCCCTTAAAACAGCCGGCACAGAAACGGGTGGACGCCGCTCACAACGAAGAACACTAGATCGCAACTTGAACGGCATCATTTTTATTCTCCAGACATGCATGAGCCTTCTCCGAAACACCATGTGGCCACCACACTCAATTATTGGGACGATCCGGGAGACGGCTCGTGCCCGACCCCAATCTTCATCGGGAGACGTAGCGTCACGAACAAGCGGCCGCACCGCGCCCACGGCTTTGTGGTGACGGACATAGCCGGTGACGAAGACAAGTACTCGCTCGACACCCACGGATTCCAATACTGCCAACACGAGAGCTACGAGAAGGAATTTACCGACGAACAAGCAATTCGATCTGTCTACTACGAGGAATGCCAAAACTTACTGAAAGAGGTTACGGGCGCGCGCCGCGTCCACATCTTCAACCACAAGGTCCGCCGCGGACCAACCCAGTGGCACCATCTGGGCGTGAATGGGGGTAACCTCGCAAGCCGCGGGCCGGTTACCAGAACACATGTAGATCAGTCATACGTCGGGGCCGAGTTGAGGTTGAGACGGGAGTTCCCCGACCCCAAAGAAGCGGAGGAGCTGCTGAAGCAGAGGTATCAGATCATCAATATCTGGCGGCCTATCGCGACAATCTTGAAGGACCCTATCGCCGTGGCCGACGCGAATTCCGTTCCGGACTCGGACCTCGTGGGGGCTGAGATGGTTGAGGATGACTTTCGGGGGGAGTCGTGGGTCGTTCGGCACAATCCTGATCATCGGTGGCACTTCAAGTACCGGATGACACCTCAAGACGTGCTTCTCATCAAGTGCTTTGACTCGGACACGTCCTTGGCGCGCAGGGCGCTGCATTCGGCCTTTGAGGACCCGGCTTTTCGCGACGAGGTATCTCGGCAGAGCATCGAAGTCAGGTGTCTCGTTTGTTACTAGAATAGACAGCATTCGCCATAACACACATGCCTTGCCGTGTTGCATATATAGTGCTCTAGAACGAATTGGATAGGTATCAGTCTTCGGAACGACCCGAGCCCCTGGAGCTACGTTCCGAGCTTCCCAGATTGTGCAAGTCCGCCTAGACCAAGCTGATCTCATGTAGACAAGGTCACGACTAGACACATTTCCTTGATTTATGTTGCTCTCTGTGATATTCATGCACTGTTTGTGAACAAGCCGAGGTGCGGGGACAGTCATGCGTTACAACGGCAATGCAAATCTGTGGATCTATAACTCTTGGGAGAATGCAGCACCCCTCACCAACGTCCCCTTCAACCGGACATGAGGTGCGGGGAATGCTCAAAAGGAACTTGATAATATCTCTGTCATCAATTTGAGTTCCATTGCCGGCACTCCGATCAGCGGCATTCGTGGAGAAACGTCAGCGTCGCGCAGACACTCCACGGGGATGTAGCTGAGGATCCGTGTAAGTCAATGTCTACATGTACCCGGCCTCTTCCTGCCCAATGTACTAGAATTTTCCACGCGAGAACACAGCAACACTTCCCGAAACCGCATCATGGCTCCCGTAACCGAAACCCCGCAAACCGTCGAATGGCAGGGCAAGCAGGTCCCTGTGTGGTCCATGAGGACCATCAACTACGACCTGCTGCTTTCACAAGATCCGGCTGAGGTGGAAAAGGTGGTCAAGGCCTGTCTCGAGGAAGGGTACTTTCAACTCGACCTCGATGGCATCGATGGCCGCAGGACGCTCGAGGACCGCCAGGAGGTCCTCAAGCTCATGCACCGCTTCTTTGAGGCGCCGCTCGAGGCCAAGAACGAGTATGGCCTGATCGACTCCCACCTTGGCTACGAGCCGGTGGGCAGCCGAACCGGGGCCTTCGGAGCGGGCACCAAGGATGGATACGAGATGCTCAAGGTGTCGCGTGATGAGATCCAGCAGGGCAGCCCCAGGGTCCCATCCCCGATCAAGAACAGCGGCGATCTGCACATCTTGGAGCAGTCCATCGGCAGCTGCAACACCATCACCAAGGTCATCCTCTCGGCTCTCTCCACCGGCATGGGCCTGACGGGGGGTGAGCGCTTTGAGAAGTCGCATCGGAACGACCGCCCGTCGACCACGACATTGTCCATGATGCACTACCTCCCGGCCGAGGTGACGGGCCAGGACAAGATTGGGCACCAGAAGCACACCGACATCAGCTCCCTGACGCTTCTCTTCAGCGACGAATGGGGCCTTCAGATTCGCCCACCCGGCGAGTGCGGCGCTCGCGAGATGGGTTTCGTCGCCCCCAAGCCTGGCTGCGCTTTTGTGCACGTTGGCGACTCGCTGCGGTTTGCAAGTGGCATGAAGTTCCAGTCATGCATCCACCGCGTCGTCCCGTTCAACCCATCCGAGCACCGTTACTCCATCGCCTACTTCCTCCGGGCCGAGGACGACACCATGTTCACCGACAGCGAGGGGCGATATGTGACGGCAAAGGACTGGCACGATGAGAAGTTCAAGGCCTTTACCGACCCGCCGATGTGGCAGGCCATGGCGCCGAGGTCCATGATTCTGGGAGGCATGAAGGAGGACGGAGCTGACGATCGCGAGGTTGTTTCTGCTGTTATGCCAACCATTGTAAAGGAGATGGCTGTCGAGGCGTAACTTGTTTCTTGGAAGTGTATGTTAGCGACATTGATTAGGATCTTGTTGAATGTCTCGTCGAGTATTACTTTCAATGTGTGACATGATACATCCGAGGACTAAAGATGCTAATTTTGTATGAGTCGGTGGTCGCAGCCCACCTCATTGTCCTGTCAAACAGACCGCCGTGTTGTCGCTGGCTAGCATCGCTCGAGGTCAAGTTCGTAGTCAGACAACCGAGAAACGGACGGATATTGATGCAGCAACGATCAAACTACAGTCCGTTTGAATGCACATCCGCCATCTGCTACTACGGCCGTTCCACTGACGTTGTGACTCCCCAGGGTCTTTCCTCTTTCCATGTCGAAGCATCTCTCCTTGAACGACAGCATTCATAAGTACGCAACCGACTACAACCAACGGCACCAAAGCCTGTCCCGGATACGGCCGGGCTGAGTTTTCCAAGCAATATGCAAGGTGTGATGTTCTGGTACTGCAACAAGGGAAGTTAAATACAAATCTCGTGGGGGGTTCAAAAATTAGGGGCTGACATATAGCTAGAAACGCATGCCAAATACCGCACTGGAAAATGAAGGGACACAAGGAGCAAGTTGCTCCAGAATTCGCCCTAGCTTATCCAAAGTGGCACGAATTTGATGGGAAAAATTGCTTGCCTTTGCTCTCTGCGATTGTCAACGTAGACTGGATTGGCACGCGTTCAAGGGTATGATGAATCTCAAGTCCGTGTCCCAACAATACAACATTGCTCAAGGGGTATATATTTAATTACAAACCAGCAGAGTACTCCAGACTCCATGTCCAAACCGCTAACCTCACAAAGCTTCCCCTGAATCATGTCTGCTCGCTGGTCCCCGCAAGGGGTCTCCTGGAAAACACTGCCCTCTCCCATCCGTCAATGTCATCGACGACAGTCTCCCGCACAAGCTCGTATTTCCCGATCTTGGGCAGGATGATGGCCCAAATCAACCAATAAACACCCCCAGCGAAGATTATCCCAAAGCCAACAACGCAGTGGATCCAATATGGCAGCGTCTTGTATATGTTTTGTCCGTTCTCTGGCGGCACGAAGGGGGCCACGACGAGGTAGAGGTTGCTGAGAAAGAAGAAAACAACAACCGGTAGGGTGGCGCTGATGGGGGGGTTCCAGTTCCATGACTTGCGGTTCAAGTACAGATGGATCAGCCCTGCGGAAACGAAGGCGTTCACGATGGCGAGGGGGTACGAGATGAGGCTGCAAAGGATCATGGTTAGCCCGCAGCTTGCAGAGAGGGGAAGGGCGGCATCTCACTTTAGGATAAAGTCGTAAGCATCGCCAGGCGGAGGGGCCAGCATGATGATGATGGACACAGCCCAGTGCTCAAATAGACCGGCAAGGGGTGCATTGAACGGCCAGTTGCTGGCCCAGAAACGGGAAAACGGAAGGACACCCTCACGACCCAGCTCTTGCACAAGTCGGCCCTGAGAGAAGATGACGCTGAGAACATTGCCAAAGGCTGAAAGCGCGACAAAGACCGAGAGTGCCCGCTCCGCGGTGCCGCCAAAGACGTTCCTGAATAATGACGCAGCAACGAGCCGGCGGGCTTCGATGATTTCCTCCTTGGGCACCGCGGCAAAATAGGCGATGTTGACGAGCATGTAAAGAACCGAGATTGTCGCAATGGCCAATGGTGCGGCGATTTTGAGGGTCCGGACGGGATTTCTGGTCTCGCTCAAGGCGTAGTTGGCGTTACTGTACCCGATGTAGCTCCAGATGACGTTGTAGAGAGCTGTCACAACACCATAAGCACTGCCCGTTGTCCCCTCAAAGGCATTGGTGAAGTTGTGTGGGCGTTTGTCTTCGGGGACCTTGAGATGCCCAGCAAGGGCAACCCAGCCAGCAACGACAATGATGAGGATGATGACAACCTTGATCGCCCCGAGGAGGTTCTGCAGCCGGATTCCCCATTTGAGTGCCGTTCCATGGATGAGGAACGCGGCAGTGATGCAGGCAATACCAATCCCACGCTGGTTCCACCGGCCGACTTCGATCTGGGCGGCGTGAAGAATGTACTCTCTGGCGTGTACAACATCGTTAGCTTGATGGTGCTGGACAATGGTGGAGGTTTCAGGGGGGGGCGCTTACCCAAAAATGACGGAATTACCGCTGGCCCACCCGAGCAGTACGACATAGCCCGTGTATAAGCCGGTGGTCAAGAACTTTGGCTTCCTGAACACGTATTCCAAGTAGTTCTTCTCGCCTCCGTTCCGCGGGATCGCGGTACCAAATTCCATGTAGACCGCCGTACCAGCAGCCGCGATGAACATGCCGGCAACCCACATGAACAGAGAGAGGCCGACACTGCCGGACAAGGCCAGAATTGCCCCCGGGGTTGCAAAGATACCAGTGCCAATGACGCGGTTGACAATCAGAAACGTGGCAGATACAACGCCGATTTGCCGCTTCGCGTCTCGTGCTTGCTGGAGGTGACCTTGCAGGAACGGCGTTAGCAGATGGACTCCTACAATATGTCAAGGTGTCTCAACTGGCTAATACTCACCAACCTGACTGACGTTATCGTCGGACACAACAACGTCGCTATCCTTGTCGCCATCCCCTTTTCTGAGGCCCATCGCCGATGTGAAGAACCTGGACATCGTGGCCAAGGCCTTCGTCCGCGGCGGACAAGGGGCTAGGTAGAGTTTAGATGCGGGCGAGAGTTTGGGCGCAATGATGCCAACCGCAAGGTTCTAAATCTCTTAAGAAGTTCACCGGCTGTTCCGGACCTGATCGTTGTCGGCAAGGATACGCTGGTAAAAGGCCGCAAGCCCCACAACAGCTTTGACGGAAAAGGCAGGAGACAAGACAGCATCGAACTCACGTCACCGGATCCATGTCTGAACTGTGGATGCTTGTGGACTTTTGAATGGATCCCTAGGGAGAACGAGCCTCGAGCGAGCTTATCAGGCGCCATACCCTTCACATTTTGGAAGCAGGGCGAATGTCGTGATCTGGCGTCATCCCGAGTGAAAAAGTTTTCCACTTTCGCTCCAAGTTATACTCATCAGTGTTCGTGTGTTCATATGCTGACGAACTGTTTCCTGAGCGACGTTACGCCCAACACTACCTCGGGTAACTAAACCTTATTCTCAAAAGCTCTTTCACGTAGGCAACCTATTAGAATTGAAATCAAGCTCTGTGGGCCAAGGATGTGGTGCGGTGTGGGTCACACTTATGTCCGCGGGCTTCACTTGTGTCAGTAAGTACTAAGAGCAAATATAAAAACAGGCAAGGTAGCAAGGACATGTACCAAAATGGCAAGTTGAATGCCCTAGACGAGCCGTGATAAATTATTGAGGGTATCTCATCTTAAACAAACTCTATGTACGGGAAAGGAAACATGGGTGCATTACAAAAGTAGGTATCGGACTCTAAACCGCGATCGCTTCAAGCGGCCACCACGGCATCCTTGACCGCCTCGGAATTCAATCTCTTCCACCGGCTACAGAGGCAGATAAGAAGGCCGAGTCCAGCGCCGCCGATCGAGATGCCCAACGCAACCTTGATGCCAGCCATGTATGCAACCACGATACCGGGCACCTGGTCGGCAGGGAAAACAGTGCGGATCATGGTTGCTCCCGTGGAAACCACATCGGCCGGGTCGACATTCGGGGCAGACGTTGGCAATGTTTGTATTATCTGGTTCACGAAAGCAGCCTGGGCGGCGGTCACGAAGGCGGTGCCGCCGATGCATTGGAAGACTGGTGCAACGCATCGTCGTTAACAAGCGGCCTAAACGGGAATGCCAGCGAGAAGGATGGGTCGACTTACATAGAACCATGGCGGTCACAGACGAGATATCCTGTGGATCCGCGTTCGCCTGCCCGACGATAATAGGAACCTGGAACGCAAGACCCCAGCCAACACCGCCAAGCAGCTGATAACCGACCCATCTGCCCACACCCGTGTCGACGTCAAGGGTATATAAGAGCCCGGCCGCAATCACGCCAATGACAGCGCCGACTACCTTGGAGTGGGACGGCAAGGCCGGTGGCGCTGATTATCATGCCCGATGAAATCATGGATATCGTGGTGGCGATGATGAGTGGGAGATTGTAGACGCCGGACATGGTGGGACTGGCGTTTCCAACGCTCTGGAAGTAGATCGGGATGTAATAGATGACAAGATAGTAGGATCCGACGAAGATGCAGGCGAAGCCGCAGCTGATGGCGATGGCCCGCTGGCCGAACAGGCGAGGAACGACGATTGCCCGCTCGCCCTGGAAGTATTCCCAGACAATGAAGGCGGCTGTTATGAGGACGAAGCCGACGAGGAGACCGATGACGAGGCTGCTGTTCCACGGCGCAGTTTGGCCGCCATACTGCAGGGCCAACATGAAGGTGACGATGGCGCCCATCACCAGGCCGACACCGACTGGATCCATTTGCAGCAGTTTCTCCTTCCATGTAGCTGCAACCGGCTTCGCAGCGCTCGGCGCTTGGAAAAAGAACAGGATGATGAGGGCGGACAGGCCGCCGACAGGGAGGTTAATCCAAAAGCACCAGCGCCACGAGACCTTGTCAGCGAAGACACCGCCAATGAGCGGTCCCACAACGCAGGCAACGCCAAACGACATGCCGACGAAGCCAGTGTAGGTGGCCCGCTTGCTGGGCTCGGCGACAAAGGCGATGATGGTGTAGGCACCGGTGCCGATACCTGCGGCCCTTAGGCCGTTGATGGCGCGACCCACGATGAAGGCTGTCGAGTTGGGGGCGACGGCGCAGACCAGGCTCCCGAGTTCGAAGACGGCGATGGACGTTAGAAAGGTGTATTTCAGGGGGGAGTAGCGGTAGGCCTTGCCCCACGACGACTGGAAACCCCCGTTCGTCATGAAAAAGGCTGCGCTGTACCAGGAGACCTTGTCTAGACCATGGAACTCGTCGGTGATCTTGGGGATTGCTGTCGCAACGATGGTCTGGTTGGGGTTCAGTGTTAGCGAAGTCGAAGAAGGGACTTTCTCGCATGTGGTCCAATCACTCACCATGTCGAGAGAAGCAAGGAAAATGCCGAGGACAAGTGCGAGGATGATGGAAGCTAGCTTGAAGCCGGTGGGATACTCGACACTGGTAGCGCTAGTGGTGCCATCGATTTCTTGAGCCGCATCCGCCGATAGGTCATCGTTGGTGCATCCCTCGGGTCGCTTCTCGTCTAGTGTCGACGGCACGGCTGACTCGAGGGAGCCCGTGGGCGGAGGACTTGGCTGTCCTTTTTCAAGCCCAGGGGATCCCGCTGCCGTAGTTGTTGTAGCGGCCAAAGGGCCGTGTAGTGTGCTCATCGTGGCCCTCCTGGCCCTCCTGGCCCGGCGCGTCGCGGAAGCGATTGGTGAAACAGTGTGTAACAGTGAGGTTGAACGTGGTTGATTACCTTAACTACACCTAGAAGAGGTGGGCGAACTGCCTCAATATATACATACCCGTTAGTACCCTCTACCCCTATCCTTAGATGTACCGGTATAAAATTGCTGGCGTCGCTTCGCTCGTCAGTCGCGCGGCCCTCCGCTACGCTACGGGGCGCTTCCTTCCTCTCTCTCGCTCCTGGCAATTTTCCTGTC